>JAKTPZ010000001.1:1543-19726 GCA_030579215.1 Maudiozyma pseudohumilis
TGGGTGTGTGGGTGCTGGGGGCGTGCACAGACGGGGCCGCAGACGGGGCCGCAGACGGGGGCCCGCGCTATAAATAGTGGCGGTGGTGTGGTGCGTGGGTGCCGCGGGTGTTATTAGGGGTGTGGCGGTGTGTGCGCGGTGTGGGCGAGCGCAGCGAGGTGTGGGTGTGGTTGCTGTGGTTACGGGTGTGCCGAGCGCAGCGAGGTGTGGTGTGTGGGTGTGCGCTTGTATGGTGTGTGGGTGTGCACTTGTATGGTGTGTGGGTGTGCACTGCTGTGATGTGTGGGTGTGCCCTTGTGTTAGGGCTTGTGCTTGTTAGGGCTTGTGCTTGTTAGGGCTTGTGCTTGTGCTTGTTAGGGCTTGTTAGGGCTTGTTAGGGCTTGTTAGGGCTTGTTAGGGCTTGCCCTAGGGCATAGGTGTACTATGTTATATTAGGTTGTATGTGTGGTATATGCGTATGTATGTATAGGTGGGTGTATGTTTTGTGGTGCTGTGCTTTCATGGGCGTGGGTGCTGTGCTTTCATGGGCGTGGGTGCTATCACGGCGATATCACGGCGATATCACGGCGATATTACAGCGATATCACGGCGATGTCACGGCGATATCACGGCGATGTCACAACTGTGTGGGTGCGCAGGGCTCTTAAACGGGCGGATATGCTCTCGATGTACTGCTGGATGACAACTCTGTCCTCGGCGTCGAGGCTTCCTTGGTCGTGTCCCTGCACTTGTTCTTGTTCTTGTTGTTGTTCTTGCTCCTGCCCTTGTTCCTGCTCCTGCCCCTGCCCCTGCCCCTGTGCCTCCCCCTGTTCCTGAACAACCGAGAGCATCCAAAGCGACGTGGCATAAGCTAGCTCGCACGCCGCTAGGTTGGTGCCCGCCAACTCCATGCGCGCTGCGTTCTTCGCTATTTCCAGGGCCCGGTCGTACAGCAGCCGTTCCAGGAACACGTCGTCGTCGTCATCGCTGCTCGGCGCGTGTGCACTCTCCAGCTTGCTCCGCGCAGTCTCCGCCTTCTGCAGGCTGTCGTTGAACTTGTCGCGGATCCACTGCACGAGGAGGTTGAGGCGCACAGAGAGCGCGCTGGTGCTCAGGGTGTCTGGCTTCTGCGAGGTGTCTTGCTTCTTCGAGGTGTCTGGCCTCATCGAGGTTTCTGGCTTCTGCGAGGTTTCTGGCTTCTGCGAGGGTTCTTGCCTCACGGTGGGGCTTGGGGTTGCCCTCTCTCCCGCCGGTGTCTGGTCCAGCGCCCCCCGCTTGAACCACCACTGCGCCGTCGTCTTCATGGACTCGCCCAGGATCTCCAGCACTTTGAGGTAGAGGGATACAACCTCCTTCAGCAGCACGGGGTCCACATACTCCTCGGTATTAGCAGTGTAGGTATTATCATTAGCATTATCGCGAGCATTCGCATTGGCATTATCGCGAGCATTCGCATTATCGTTAGTATTATCATTAGTGTGCGGGTGTCCCGGCACATTCTCATCGTCGCTCTCTCCATCAGTGAGCGCACAACTGCCCGTGCTGAGACGCTTGCTGGGGTGCGACAGCCCCGGAAGAGGCATCACTTGCGCGTACTTCACCTCGGCAAATGCGTAGATCACAAAGGCCTTCGCTGAAAGGGTCTCGAGGTATGAGACGATGCCGGCGAGGGTGAGGGTTGTGGCCACGGCGCAGTCGCTCCCATTCCCAGGTACTGGCACAGCACTCTCGGCAGTAGACCCCGTGTTGAAGCGCAGAACCATCTTCTCAGTGAGCTCGTTGTACATTTGTGGGCTGAATATAGACCCGCCATTGGCGCCGGTAACCGTGGTTGTGCCTGCGCCTGTGGTTGTGTTCGCGCCCGCACCCGTACCGAAGAGACGTGTCGAGGCGATGCCCAGGGCTCGCGTAAGTGCATTCGTAGGATTCAAAGAGTTGATCGACAGACGACGTTCTACAAGCGATGCTCGCCTGCTGGAACCGCTGTTGTTCGACGTGGTGCGACGCACTGGACGTTCCTCAGTAGCGCCGAGCGTACGCGGTCTGTCCCCGTCCATGGAGACGTTGCGCGCCGTGGACATGGTATGGGCGTCGGGACTGGGGGTGTCCCCGCCAACAGACCGGATGCGAACCATGCGGCTTGGCCCTGGCCCCGGTCCTTGTCCCGGTCCCAGCCCTTGTCCCAGCCCTTGTCCCAGCCCCGGCTCGTTACCGAGCCTCGCAACTTCATCCGCCAGTTCATTGACCTCCACGCTCTTCTTCTCAACAACAACGTACTCCTTCTCCAGCACCAGGTCGCTGTTGTGCACACTCCTCGCTGGAGGGTGGATATTGGCACCCGTATGGCGTATAGGCATTTGTGTAGTCTTCTTCACCACCCCCACGGCAGCTCCTACCGCTGCTCCGGTGCCTGACACATTCTGGTGCTGAGGGGAGAGCACCATGTCTCCGGAAATGTACCGCTCAGGCGATACCTGCAAGTGCTGCTGCTGCTCCACCAACTGCTGCTTGGCCCGCGGTGTCAGAAATTCGGAAACGAACATGCTGCTTTCCTGCAAGTTGCGACTCTTGTACTCTAGCGCTGCGTTCGTGCTGGTACCCGTACTCATTTCGTAGCGGGACAGGTCCATAGTGACCAGCCGATTCGCAAAGAACTCGTCGAAACCGAGCCGATCCTGCGGTTCGAATGTCAGCAGCGCCCGGACCAGACCGCGCAGCTCGTCGTTAATGCGGTGGAACTCCAAAGCATCCTCGCTCTTGGAACCGCCGTGGGCATCCTCGCTCTTGGAACCGCCCTGGGCATCCTCGCTCCCGGAACCGCCATGGGCATCCTCGCTCCCGAACCCCCCCTGGGCATGCTCCCTCCCGGACCCCCCCTGGGCATAAGCCGGGACTTGATCGAAGTACGAAGGGAACTGGATATTGTTGCGGCTGCGCTTGATCCGCTTGTACAGCTCCAGGTGGTTGCTGGCCTTGAATGGCGGGCTGCCGCAGCACATCTCGTACACGACCGCGCCGACAGACCACAGGTCCGCCTTGGCGTTGTACTTTTGGTAGTTCAGGATCTCTGGCGCCATGTACAGCGGGGAGCCGCACAGCGTCTCGGCGAGCGAGCTGTTGGGCAGGAAGCGGGCGAACCCAAAGTCGGCGATCTTCAGGATCGGCATGTTGTACACGCCGACGTAGCCCTGCGAGTGGAACTCTTGCGGCGTGGAGTAGCCAATAAGCGGCGTGGACAGCAGCAGGTTCTGCGGCTTTATGTCCCTGTGCACGAGGTTCTTGGACCGCAGAAACTGCAGAGCCGACGCCAGCTGCTGCAGGTAGTTCAAGACGAACGCGTGGTGCAGCCCGTTGTGTGTCTGCGTTGGCGGCGGGTACATATCGAACATCTCCTGCAGCAGCGGGTGGCCCGCCATCAGCTCCCTCCTGCGCTTAATCAAGAACGTGAGGTCCCCAAGCGCGCAGTACTCCATGATCAGGTAGAAGTCCGTGGCGGTCCGCTCGCTGTCCATCAAACGCACGATGTGGGGGTGCCTGATCTTCTTCAGAATGGCTATCTCTATCTCCAAGTTTTCCAGCAGCTTCCGGTTCTTCAGCTTGGCCCTGCTGACAGCCTTGATAGCAATATGTGTAGAGCGGTCGCTCGTGCCAATATGCGTAGAGCGGTCGCAGCGGTCGCTCATGCTGTGGCCCCGGTACACGGTGGCAAACGAGCCCTTCCCGATCTCCTTGTCCACGGCGTACTTGCCGTCTGCAAGCAGCCCCAAAACAGCGGATCCGACCTTCCTATCGCTGTCCATACCGATGCCAGTGTTGTGTCGCTGCTAGACCCCTTCGCTGTGTGTGTGAGTAATGTATATGTGTGTCCTTGTATTAATAACAACGCGACCTGGGTGGCGTAAATCGTGTAACCGTGTAACCCTGAATCGATACAAAATATAGAAAAAACAACACCAAAACAGATATGTGTTGCAGCGTTTGACGTGACACCTCTCCCAGACCAGACAGGGACCAACTACCCTTTAACGATACCACTTGCCTCTACTTATACCCAACCGATAGCAGAGGGGCGAGTGTGTGTGTCTCCCGGCTGTGAGGCAGAGAGGAACGCCGCTGGCGATGACACCTCCCTTTTTCTGGCTATTGTGCGGCGGGGCCTGCGTGTTGTGCGGGGGTTTCTGTGGGGGAGGGCGGCGACAATGTTAGTCATGGGGTGCCACGATAATGGCGTGTTTACAGTGTATTTAGTGTATGTATGTGGTGGCGATGGGGTCACTGGAAGGGCTGGTACGGCTGGAACTGTTGTTGTTGTTGTTGTTGTTGTTGTTGCTGCAGTTGTTGTTGTTGTTGCTGGGCCGTGATTTGGGCGTACAGCGGGTTGCTCGGCGTGACCTCTACGGGCGAGGTGTAGAGGTCCGGGCGGGCGTACAGTCCCATCAGGGCGTTCTTGTTGGCTTGCTGTATGGCTTGTTGCTGTTGCTGCAGGGCTTGTTGTTGCAGGGCTTGCTGCTGCTGCATTGCGAGTTGCTGCTGCTGCTGTATCGCCGCTTGCTGCTGCATCGCGAGCTGCTGCTGCTGCATCGCTGCGGCGTACTGCTGCTGGTCCATGTATACTACTCCGGTGGCCGGGTCGTAGTATTGCTGCACCATCCCGGTGGTTTGTGGTGCTACAGCTGCGGTTGCGGCTGTAGCTGGCGCGGCTGTGCCGTCAAACACGGCCGGCTTGGCCCCGGTGGTGGCGGGGCGTCTTGGTGGGAGCGCGAGGTCGCTAGCTGTGGCAGCTACAGGCTTGGTCTTGCGTGAGGAGCTGGGGCGGTCGTACGAACTGGGGCGATCGTACGAGTCTCTGCTGCGACTGCCCCTGCGACTGTCCCTGCTTGACGCGCCGGAGTAGTTGCCAAAGTCCTCGGGCTTCACCTCGTCGAACCGGTACTTCCCCAAAATATACTTCTCCCGCACATACCGCTCCACCTGTGTCTTGTCGTCGTCGCCGTCGAAGGGGAACGGCTCCTTGCGCGGGTTCCAGAACTCCTGGTTGCCCCGGTTCCCGCCCAGCCGCTGCACGTCCTGCAGGTCTGCGCGCGTCCAGCGGTCCAGCGACACGGACTTGAGGTTGGAGAAGACCTCGTCGGACCGGCCGTTGAGCAGTTTGCGGTGCACGGACGCACAGCGGCCGCAGAGGAAGACTCCCAGGTTGGTCGAACACCAGGTGGGGAAGGTGGCCTGGCACTCACCGCAGCGATTACGCGTGGCTGGGTTGTTGATGAGATCTTTGAGCTGTTCCTGGACGTCTCCGCCGCTGCCGCCACCGTATCCACCACCACTACTGCGGCCACCACCGCTGTAACCACCATCGCGGTCACCACGACCAGATCCGTAGCCATCGCCCCTATCGTAATCATCGTACTGCTGCCTCGCATCTCGGCGGCCAGACCCGGAGTTTCCTCCCCCATAACTGTCGTAATCGTCGTAAACGTCGCTCCCGCCGTGGCCACGGTGCGACTTGACCTGGGCATGGGTGTTCGCCCTGCTAAACCTAGGCATAGATATATGCTTCATCGTGATGTCTAGTGTTGTTTACCGGCTTATGGCTGTGCTTGTAGCGATACCAACAGCTGGTTCCCCCAGAAGTGGTGCCCCTTTTAGTGTGGCCTGTGCTCGCTTTTTATACCTGCGCGGGTCTGGCGGGGGGCGCCCGGCCGTTTGTCGCGAGGCTCGTTCCTCCTAGGGGTCCGGGACCTCGGCGGCTGTATAACAGTCGTGTTTGAACGTTTTAAAGATTGTCTTTGAACGTTTTAAAGATTGTCTTTCAAGGTTGTAATGGCCCTCTTTCAAGGTTATAATGGTTGCACTGTTCCGGGTTCACTACAAATACGCCACACTAATAGCCCCAGTTTGCCACAGAATACCCGACCGATGCCGCCACAAGCCTCCGACAAGAAGAAGAAAGAGCTCGTGGAGTACCTCCAGACCTTCACATCGGAGCATATATTCACGCAGAAGGAGTTCGAGAAGTGCTGTCCGGTGAAAGTGCCGTCTCAGCAGTACAAGGATTTGCTGGACAGCGTGATGTGCGAGTACCCGCTTCTCCTGGACCTCGTGAAGTGCGGGAGCATCAACGTGTACTTCATGTACCCCAACGAGACGCTGAGACAGATTATTGCGCAATCTTTGAAGTTGGAAGGCCGGATTGCATGTGTGAGTGAGGAGATTGGAGCCATGCAGCGGGATCTGAGAGAAGCAACGGGTTTACGGGAGGACTTCGAGGGAAAGGGCGATATGGTGCAGCAGCACACATGTTTGAAGCGAGAACACTCTGCCCTCAGTAAACGAGTTCAATCGTTGCAAGGAAGCGGTACAAACTGGAGTACCAAGAGAGTCGCAAGCGAGAGGGAGCGTGCTATGAGGATGAATGGCGAACTTGAAACACTCACCGATAATATAGAGATACTGGTGAGTTATTTGTGCAACAAATATCTCATCGAGCAGGCTACGTTAAGGCAAGAACTGGAGATACCGTCTGAATGGGTCGAATTCGGTAACTTGACGGGGAACTTGGGAGGTTAACAGCATACATCTTTGCATTCTTGCAACACACATCTTTGCAACCTTACAGCACACATTTTTATCATCTTTGCAACACACATCTTTGCACTCTTGCAACACACATCTTTGCAACCTTACAACACACATCTTTGCAACCTTGCAACACACATCTTTGCAACCTTGCAACACACATTTTTATCATCTTTGCAACACACATCTTTGCAACCTTGCAACACACATCTCTTTATCTCCCAGCTACATCCATCTCGCTAGCTAGTGCCATTTCCTGTCGGAAATTATCTACAAGATAAATTATGCATTATGGTAATGTAAGAAAGATAATAGAAGAGACAGGCATGCACGATGCACGTATGAGGAGAGCATAATTACAGCCTCCAACGAGGAAACGCTCGAGAGACACTTTGGACATAGGTATTCGTTAATGTCTTGCTACATACCTACTTTGTACGTAGGTTCAAGAGGACGACGTATTTTATCTGTAAACTATCACATAGAACTACGAGTAATTTCAATCTCCTGCATTTCCAGCCAAGCCACGCAGCCCCACGGGAAAGGCGCACAACCGATACCCAAAGGAGCGTGCATAGATAATCGATAAGGATCTGCCACAAACTTATAGCTGTTCCCTATGACATATATAAGGAGGGAAGCGTGTGCTACTTATCGTACAAACAGCTACACACACAAACACTGCCCCAACTGCAATGTCTCGCAAAACCATTCTCTTTGTGCAGGAACCTGCCGCATCGTCAAAGGTGCTGGCATCCAAGCAGTTCCATGAAGACTACACCAGTCTCTACTACACGCTGACCGACAAGGAAGCATTTGTCTCATTCCTGAGTGAGGAATCCCAGAAAGGAACCAATATCGTGGCCATTTATGGTGGGTTTGCTGCTTTTGCTTGGATCGGTGGGCTCACCAGTGACATCATCGAGAGCCCCGGGTTTCCCCGGGACTCCCTGCAATGCGTTGTGCTCTGTTCCCGTGGTTTCAATGGATTCGATCTCGATTGCCTAAAGAAGTATGGCATCGCACTGTACAATTACCAGGACACGGTTGTGGACGGCGATATTCCTGGGTTCCGCAGGGAACTGGTCGGAAACGAAGTCGCGGACTGCGCCATGTGGCACGTCCTCGAAGGGTTCAGAAAGTTCTCGTTCTTGCAGGAGATGCTGAGGGCCGACGGTAACACACTACGTGCCAGGGCCAAGATTGCCGAGTACGACGACCTCTCGCAGTTTGCTTTCGGCCACGAGATCCGCAAGGGGAAGTACGCTGAGTCACCCCGTGGAAAGAAGTGCCTGGTGATGGGCCTGGGGTCGATCGGGACACAAATAGCACTCAAGATGCAGCACGGACTCGGAATGGAAGTACACTACACCAAGAGAAGCGAGTCCCCAGAAGTGAAGCTAGCACACCCAGACTGGCAGTTCCACCCGTTCGACGCGACGCTGTTCACGCGCGAGGTACTTTCCCAGTTCAGCACTATCATCATAGCGCTACCAGGCTCTCCCGAGACCCACCACTTGGTAGACCAGAAGTTCCTCGACTGTTGCAACGGACCGGAGCTGGTCCTCGTAAACATCGGCAGAGGGCCGATCATCGACATGGACGCCGCTACAGAGGCTCTCAAGAACGATAAGCTCAGACACCTCGGCACAGACGTCTTCTACAACGAGCCCGAGGTTGAGCAGATCCTCAGGGAGAATACCGTAGCCACTACAATTACACCCCACGACGGCAGCGCCACAGTTGATCTATACAACCAGTCATGCGAGCTGGCCCTAATGAACATCGTCCGTGCCACCACAGACGGAATCGAGAACGACTCCGAGGTCTCAAAACTATGCCGTGTTATCTGAACACACACTATATAAACGTGCATACCAATTAAATGACAAGCATCGATACAGGAATATATACCCCCACACCCCATTTGACTCTGTTCAGCACTGCGCCATCGCTTAAAAGAGGTGTGGCTTCTTATAACGCCGCGCGCACATAAAACAACAAAAAAAAATATATTGCACACGGTGAGGCGGTGCAGGCAGCGATAGCGATTACTCATAGATGTCACCCTTGACTGCATTCCCAATGGTATGAGTAAGCGGCACCTCTATTTGCAGCAGCCATTGTATATAAATGCGGAGGTAGTTGATATTACTGTATCTGTATTCTTGATAATATATTCTTACCACCACCACCCCAGATACATCCCCACATATATATAACATCTTCTTTCCGATGATAGAACAGGAGAAGAAGAAGGCAAACTTCGAAGAAGTAAGAGATCTGGAGAGCAATGGTGATCAGTCCGGGTACATCCAGGACGAGACAGAGAGAGACGCCACACCCGTGCCAGATAATTCATGGGCTGGCAAATCGATGGTGTTTGCAGCTCTCAGCAACTTTTCAAAGCGGTTAGATGCACTGGGTGTCGAGAGCACCGGTATCGACCGTATCCCACCGTACGAGCGTGGTTCCGGGAGATTGTTCCTACATGTCGCTGGTTTATGGTTAAGTGCAACCGGTGGTCTGTCGTCGATGTCCTCGTTTTTGTTGGGCCCGTTACTTTTTGAATTGACGTTCCATGAGACGCTGGTGTCTGGTTTGGTCGGCATGGCTATTGGTTGTGTTATCGCTGCTTACTGCTCTACTATGGGTCCCCAGTCAGGTTGTAGACAAATGGTCACTGCGCGGTACCTGTTTGGCTGGTGGTTTGTGAAACTTGTTGCGCTTGCTGCCATTATCGGTGTGTTGGGTTGGTCTGTTGTCAACTCGGTCGTTGGTGGTGAGATGCTCGCTGCTATTTCCAACGATAAGGTCCCTGTGTGGGTTGGAATTTTGATTGTGACGCTGTGCTCGTTTTTCGTTGCTGTGTTTGGTATCAAGCAGGTGCTCCGTGTCGAGACGTACCTGGCAGTTCCTGTACTAACCACATTTATGTTGCTGTACATTTCCTCCAGCGACAAGTACGATCTAATTAATGCCATCGACAACAGCTCTCTCGACAAACTTACGTTGAAGGGTAACTGGTTGAGTTTCTTTTCGCTGTGTTACAGTATCACCTCTACTTGGGGATCCATCACTGCTGACTACTACATTCTATTTCCTGAGGACACCAAGCAGTACAAGGTGTTTTTACTGACTCTGTTCGGTACTCTGGTTCCAACGCTGTTTGTGGGTGTTCTCGGTGTCATTCTCGCTTCTATTGCCGTCACGTACCAACCCTGGAACGACGAGTACAACGCCCACGGTATGGGTGGTCTTCTGTGGTCTGGGTTTTCCCGCTGGAACGGCTTCGGTAAGTTCTGTGTTGTCATCCTTATCCTCAGTCTGGTATCCAACAACATCATCAACACATACTCGGCTGCCTTTTCCATCCAGCTGTCCAGTGTGTTTTGCGCAAAGATCCCTCGTTGGTTCTGGTCCATCGTATGCACTGTCATCTACCTCGTGTGTGCGCTGGTTGGTCGTAACCACTTCAGCACCATCCTGGGCAACTTCCTGCCCATGATCGGTTACTGGATCAGTATGTACTTCATCCTGCTGCTGGAGGAGAACGTCATTTTCAGGAAGTACTTCCTGCACATGTACACCAAGGAATTCCCACCAAAGAAGAGCGACAGCGACAGCGAGTTCAGTGTTGTTGAGGGCACAAGTGACAACACTGCGATCAGGAGACCTACTAACCTGCACATGCTCAAGCGCAGACACATCGCTTCGCACCACAGATACAACTGGGACGAGTGGAACAACTACGAGGTGCTCACACACGGTTACGCGGCCACCTTCGCCTTCCTATGCGGTGTTGCTGGCGTTGTCGTCGGTATGGCCCAAGCCTACTGGATCGGCCCCATTGCACGCAAATTTGGAGAGGCCGGTGGTGACATCGCAATGTGGCTGTCCATGGGGTTCTCCGGTGTGGTATACCCCTGGGCCCGGTACTACGAGTTGAAGCGCTTTGGTCGTTAGCCGACTGCACCAATTGCTACGGACAAACAGCCGTACGCTAATACAGATATATATATACATATTCACAACACTAATAGTAATAATAATAAGAAGAAGAAGAAGAAGAAGAATAGTTCTAGTATGGTTTTATGTCAGTTGCCACATGACAATACATGGAACACGTGACACAAAACACGAGACACACACCACGTGACACACACCACGTGACCAATTCGGCTCCTCGGGCACGGGCGAGAAAAAAATAAAGGCGGCCTGCTTCGCCGGGACTGAGCAAACCCGGCGAACGGCGCGGGCCAATCAGCGTGCAGTGCAGAGCAGCAGCTGTGCAAAGAGCGATTACTCCGTGAAGGGCGCCCGCTACAAGCAAATATCTCTATCCAGAGAGACGTCTGTGCAGGGAAGTAAGAGCCTCTGAGGTGCCGGGGGGCTGCTAATGCTCTCAGGTGGCAACCCTGTGGGCTTCACGGGAAGGGGAGGGTGTGTGTGTATGTGCGTGTGTATATATATGTTGCTGGAGGATGTGTAACCTGTTTCGGGCCTCTTGCGTTCCGGTGATGCTGAACCTGTTGTTTTAAGGCCCGGTCGTTTGTGTATACATATTATCTGCTTGTTGTTTCAATCCCTTTCTGTATTCTTAGGTAACTGAGTATTTTTTGTTTGTCACAATTTGCAAATTGCACCAGGAAAAACTACAACAACATTAGATAAATAAAAAGCTAGTCCACGTCCCTGTTACGTTCGGTTAATCTCAGTCTTTATATTCCTTCTAATCCACCAATAAATATTCACATACACACAAAAAACACACACAACCATAACAATGCTAGCCCTACGTCAATCTTCCATGAGATTCATGAGACCTGCCAGCAGAATGCTGTCTACTTCCAGAATAATCCTGCAGAGCAATAAGCCAGTTAGCGGCACTGCCCACAACCTAGCTGAGGTCAACGGTGCAGACTCGCTGATCGGTCAGGGTGCCAAGGAGGGTACCATTCCAACCGACATTGACCAGGCCACTGGTCTGGAGAGACTGGAGCTGTTAGGTAAGCTAGAGGGTGTTGATGTCTTTGACACCAAGCCCCTAGACTCGTCTAGAACCGGTACCATGCAGGACCCAATCTTGGTCGAGTCCTACGATGACTACAGATACGTTGGTTGCACAGGTTCCCCAGCCGGCTCTCACACCCTAATGTGGTTGAAACCTACTGTCAAGCAGGTCGCCAGATGTTGGGAGTGTGGTTCCGTCTACAAGCTGAACCCAGTCGGTGTCCCAGACGCCGATGGCCACCACCACTAAACGGACGGGTATTGAAGAGGGTGCGTTGTGTTGATACAGCGTAACGCCCCCACCGCCTCATTTCCCCCCTCGTTTTTACTACTACCTCTCTATCTACTTCAATTTTAATGGCAATGGAAACATTGGTCCTTCTAGGAAGGAAAAAAATGGGATATACCGATGTTTAACAATGAGGTCATTTGTTTATTCCTGTTTCTCTTTTGTCCAATAACAGGGGGGAGAGGGCAAAGGCATTCCATGTGCTGAGATGGAAACGTAGGATCGCGCAACCTTGCAGTTGCTCAAGATCAAATGCGTTGCCACCCTTCCCCTCTGTTTTTATTATACCTCACACCTCTTCTTTTTTTTATTTATTACGACAAGGTAGCAAGCTTACCTTCCTACTGTTACTAGATTTTACAGCCTACTATTTACTATTACTTATTCATTATTCTTTCTAACGTCTGGGATGTGCCACTACAATGAGATGTGGCGTATTGAATAGCAAACATACAACATTTAATGATCTATTCACCTTCGCCGTGTACCTTTCTATTCACCTTCGCCGTGTACCTCTTTGGTAAGTGTCCCCGTTGTGCACTTGGCTATTCTCTCCGGGATAGCGCCACTATTAGGAACGCAGCCGATATTCCCATTTGTGACTGCACATGTGTAACATCCGTACATTGTACGCCCGTGCACCAATAGTCAAAAAATGTAATAAAATATTTTTCACTCAAATTTTTTCAAGAAAACGCCCCGTCTATCACTCACCCCGCGCCAATTCACAGGCGCAACTGCACGATGAACACTGTTACTCCGCACAGAGAGGCCCTAACAGCTTTCTTTCACCAGGGAGCATCGCGCAGCAGAGCCAGGAAGGTAGCAAGCTCTGCCCTCGCACCCGCGCACTCTCGTCGAGTTGTGCGACACTCTGAGTTTCTACACTCCAGTATTTAGTAATTCAGTTATCCCTCTGTATTTTGTACAAGAACAGGGATTTCTAATTTGTATCTCTTCTTCTTTACAACTTTCACTTCATAGCAATAGATCCATAGTCTAATAAATAAGTATGTTCCACACCTAATAGTATTGAAACGGAGTCTGCAGAACGACAGCAACAGCATAACAGTTAACCAGTGAAATATGAAACCATAGTCTTTTTTTTTTTTTGGAAGAATTTTTCATCTAGTCCCTCCGCCCAACAGCGATGGGCAACTAGACGCTGATCCATCGTGTTATAAGTGTCACCCTTCTAAGCAGCTTCGTCACAACCCAGTCCTACAAAGACACCTTTACTAACAAGTCTAATTATTATTCGCGACATCAACCAACTCCTTTGTTAACTCAGGGGACGTATTTTGTGCAAATACTAATTTCCTTTTTACATCCAGATCAAAATGCCAAAGAAGAGAGCTTCCAACGGTAGAAACAAGAAGGGTAGAGGTCACGTCAAGCCAGTCAGATGTGTTAACTGTTCCAAGTCTATTCCAAAGGACAAGGCTATCAAGAGAATGGCTATCAGAAACATTGTCGAGGCTGCCGCCGTCAGAGACATGTCTGAGGCTTCTGTCTACGCTGAGTACGCTCTTCCAAAGACCTACAACAAGCTACACTACTGTGTCTCTTGTGCTATTCACGCCAGAATTGTCAGAGTCAGATCCAGATCCGACAGAAGAAACAGACTGCCACCTCAGAGACCTAGATTCAACAGAGAGAACAAGGTTTCTCCAGCCGCCGCTGCCAAGAAGGCTCTATAAGCGTCCGGTCACATATAATTAAGCACGTGTGCAATATGTATACATTATATTTTCTTCAGTATATATAAATCTAACAACGCAATCATATGTCTATAACAAACGAGAGGACACAGATAGTACAAACAGCCAAAATGGTCCCACCCGATACTCTTCTGCAGTGGACGACGTCGACGTCGACGTCGATGTCGACAGTTTGCACCAAACTCTCAACGTCCCGAGTGATCTTGCCTGCTCCAAATGCCGTAGAGGGTGTCCGCCCTTTAAGGTGGCTATTGTCCCTCGTGTCCGCCAGAAAATTTGGAGCGCCGGCTGCACGCTGGAAATGGCGAGGCTCCTGTGGCCGTTTCGTTCTCACTGTCTCTCTCTCTCTCTCTCGCTCTCTCTCTCTCTCCTGACCCCCACCAGCACTGATTGTTCTCTTTTGGAGGGGAAGGGAGGGGGGTTGGAGTAGTAGTAGGGTGTCTGTGTATCTTGATAGGTATGGATGACCGAGGGCAATGGCTCTTGAAAGTTGACTAATGGGCGCAATTGTATCTATATAGCCAATACCACCCCTGTTTCTTTGATTTACGTGTAGCAAGTTTTACTTCGTTTCCAAACAGCGCTAGCACAACTGTCCATTACGCCTGACCCCAGCATTTAGAACGGCATATACACAACTTCCACACTACAATAAGGAGAATTGCTACACAGTTGCAAACATACACATTACTATCCGCAGACCCTCTCATTAGTATCATCTATTTGTGTGTCATTTATCCTATTAAAGCTACTCTTTTTTTCTCTCTCTTTCGTGGTCATCGAAGGGGTAAAAAAAAAAATTTAAGCAGGAAAACAAAATAACAAGCTTCATAGTTGTGACCCCTTAATTTTTTTCTAAACAAAACAGGTACCTGATTCTCTCTGTCCCTGATATACACAAACAACAAGAACAAGGAGTCGATCATCCAGTCAACCATATCCACTATCTAAGCCATATTTCACAGCGGACAAATGGCCACGGATAATTTTAACTTCAAGTTCAGCCAATGTTTCGGTGACAAAGCAGACATTGTGGTCACCGAAGCAGACATCATAACAGCTTCTGAATTCGACCATTCCGGTAACTTCCTGGCCACAGGTGATAAAGGTGGTCGTGTGGTGTTGTTTGAGCGTAGCAACAGCAAACATTGCGAATACAAATTTCTCACTGAGTTCCAAAGTCACGACGCAGAGTTCGACTACTTGAAATCGCTGGAAATCGAGGAGAAGATCAACCAGATTAAGTGGCTGAAACCGGTACAGCGGTCTCATTTCTTACTGAGTACCAATGACAAGACCATCAAGCTATGGAAAATATACGAAAAGAATATTAAGTTGGTAAGTGAGAACAACCTGTCCGAGGGCCATGGGATGAAGCAGGGCCATGCTATATCAGGCAGTGGCTCTATGGACGCTGTCCTCAAGCTGCAAAATTTGAAACTGCCAGTACTATCACAGCACGACAAAATCATTGCTGCGTCACCAAAGAGGATATACGCCAATGCCCACACCTACCATATCAACTCCATATCTCCTAATTCAGACCAGGAAACATTCTTGAGTGCCGATGATCTCCGCATCAACCTATGGAACTATGATCTCCCAGAAGAGAGTTTCAACATCGTCGACATCAAGCCTGTGAATATGGAGGAGCTAACGGAGGTTATCACGAGCGCTGAGTTCCACCCCCAGGAATGTAATTTGTTCATGTACTCTTCTTCCAAGGGTACCATCAAGCTGTGCGATATGCGACTGAACGCGCTATGTGACGAGAAGCCAATGGTATTTGAGGAATACACAAATCCAATAAACCACAATTTCTTCACTGAGATCACGTCGTCTATATCGGACATCAAATTCAGCCCGAACGGACGTTACATTGCATCGCGCGATTACCTGACTGTCAAGATCTGGGACGTCAACATGAATAGCAAACCGCTCAAGACCATCAATATTCACGAGCAGCTGAAGGATAGGCTCAGTGACACTTACGAAAATGACGCTATCTTTGACAAATTCGAGGTTGAGTTCAGCGGAGACAGTTCGAGCATCATGACGGGATCCTACAACAACAACTTCATGATATATCCAAACATCGTCAAGAACTCCGAGGACGATGCCACCGCTATTGTCAAGACCTTCGATGATAACCAGGGTGCAGTAACTGGTAGCAGCAGCGGTAGCGGCAAGCATAGTCATAACAGCCACAACAACGGCGCTAATAAGCATAAGAATAACATATTCGACAATAACAATAGTAATAGCAATGGCAGTGGTAACAATAACAATAACGGCTCATCGGCTGCTCCTGGCAGTGGAGATGACGGTAATGTCGAGGAGATAGTGTTACAAGCGGACAAGACTGCGTTCCGCAACAAGCAGTTCGGTTCGCTGAACCAGCGCTCGGCACGCAACAAGGAATGGGGAGATGACATTGATTTCAAGAAGAGCATATTACATTTCTCATGGCATCCACAGGAGAATAGCATTGCCATTGCTGCGACAAATAACTTGTTTATTTTTTCGGCATTGTAGGGGGGGATATGAAGCAAAGAAGCTTCAGCAGCGCTCATGGAGGTAACGATCATACTCCGGGCGCCGTAAACTCCTCTATTAAAAAAAAAGAATTTAAACCCAGGTCTGGTTAAATACGTGTATACATAGACATTGTTATATCTCTCCCATTGTCATAATATCAATATATAAAATCAATAAATCAATAAGTAAATATACGATCTTGCAATCACAGCTGGCCATAAATATTGGGCGACGGCACAAGAGCAATCGAGTTAGTCCAATTAGTTTAATTTCAAATTAAAGTAAATAAAAAAATTAGTACAGACTAGTACGTAATCGTAGAGAGGTTAATAATAAGGAATAAATAAAACATGTAGAAATAGAGGGGAGGGGAGGGAGATGATAGTGGGGAAATGGCATAAAAGAAAAGCAATGCAACTAGTCAAAGTTGTGTAGTAAAAAACCCCTCTCTTCCAGGCAATAACAAGGTATCGCATTGTTTTGTTGTTGTTGTTTTTAAGTTTGTTTGTTCTATAGTGAATGAAGAGTAAAAAGAAAGACAAAACAGCCTAACGCTAAACATTTGGCGTTATACTTTGTTTACTCATCGTGGTTGATGTGTCTGTTGATGACAGGGTTCCAGAACATAGTCTTGTCACCGTCACCCCAGAAGAATGGCTTCCATCTGACGTTCATGTACTGGTAGTCTCTAGGCCAGTCAGCATCAGGTACGTGAGCCAGGTGCTTTCTGTGCTCGGCGTGCTCCTTCTCAACGAAGTAGGTGTTGACAGCAGTCAGAAGAATGGCTGGACCAGCAACAAAATAGGAAACCTTTAGCCAGAACTTGTATGTGCTCTCACCGTGGGAAGCCTGGGCCACAAGCGACTGCTTGAATGCTTCGGCAGCGGCCTTATTTGGAGCACCTAGAGCTGGCTTTAGGGCGTGTGGTGGTAGAGTAGCATACTTTCTTATGCTGGATCTGATAATATTACTGTTCATGTTTCGTTAGGGTACTTTGTGGCTTATTGGAGGTACACACTGTAAATAAAATAAATAAACAATTGCGTGGGGGCAGAAGGCGGTCAAGTATCCCATCTAAACAACAAGCGTCTCTTCCTAGGGCCTTCCCTATATATAATGAGTTCGTCTCCAGTCTCCCTGGGGCACCCAAAGGCCCCCTCGCTGCACTCTGCAGCCCTGAGCTGCCGGAACCTCCGGGCTCCCGCCGGCCTTTTCGGTTCGCGGCGGGCGCCTTTTTGGCTGCGGATTGGCCGGGCACGGCTGTGATTGGCCGGAAGTCACGTGGTGGTGGGTGCTGTGAATATGTCTCTGGGGTGCGTGCGTGTGACTAGACAGGTGTCGATGTACTTGGGTATGGTGTTTTGGCGGTGGGTTTGTACGGGCAGATGCCTGTTTTCTGTGTGATTCTTGTTGTGTCCGGGTAATGGGGTGATTTTCCGCATCTGCAGTTACCCGCCGCGTGATTTTGAGCGTGTTGAAAATTGCATCAACAGAGTATTTCGGTATATAGGTATGTTATGTGTATGTTTTGCTATGGTGTAATGGGGTAGGTATGTTATGTGAATGTTTTGCTATGGTGTAATGGGGTAGCTATGTTGGGTTTGGAAGGGGAGGGGAGAGTTTATCTAGGCCTCCTACCTTTGCGGTCCTACCTTTGCGGTCCTACCTTTGCGGTCCTACCTTTGCGGTCCTACCTTTGCGGTCCTACCTTTGCGGTCCTACCTTTGCGGTCCTACCTTTGCGGTCCTACCTTTGCGGTCCTACCTGATGTCTGTTGCTATAGTTGCTGCTGGGATGGTGGGTGTTGGTGCTGATGCTGCTGCTGCCGCTGGTGTTGCTGATGTGGCTGCTTCCCCTGCTGCTTCCCCTGATGTTGCCGTTGCTGCTATTATTGCGACTATGATTGCTACCTGGGCGGCCCCGTTTGCCGCCGTGTTCGTTGTGGTGTTTGTTGCCACGATGGTGGTTGCCGCTGGCTGTTTGGTTCAGAGTTAGATGTGAGCTGTTGTGGCGCTGGTTTGATTGGTTTGACTCGTTTGATTGGTGTGACTGGATCTGTTTCGATAC
>JAKTPZ010000001.1:19746-71755 GCA_030579215.1 Maudiozyma pseudohumilis
TCTCTTCCTAGGGCCTTCCCTATATATAATGAGTTCGTCTCCAGTCTCCCTGGGGCACCCAAAGGCCCCCTCGCTGCACTCTGCAGCCCTGAGCTGCCGGAACCTCCGGGCTCCCGCCGGCCTTTTCGGTTCGCGGCGGGCGCCTTTTTGGCTGCGGATTGGCCGGGCACGGCTGTGATTGGCCGGAAGTCACGTGATGGCAGGTGCTGTGAATATGTCCCTGGGGTGCGTGCGTGTGGCTAGACAGGTGTCGATGTACTTGGGTATGGTGTTTTGGCGGTGGGTTTGTAGGGGCAGATGCCTGTTTTCTGTGTGATTCTTGTTGTGTCCGGGTAATGGGGTGATTTTCCGCATCTGCAGTTACCCGCCGCGTGATTTTGAGCGTGTTGAAAATTGCATCAACAGAGTATTTCGGTATATAGGTATGTTATGTGTATGTTTTGCTTATGGTGTAATGGGGTAGGTATGTTATGTGTATGTTTTGCTATGGTGTTATGGGATAGCTATGTTGGGTTTGGAAGGGGAGGGGAGAGTTTATCTGGGCCTCCTACCTTTGCGGTCCTACCTGATGTCTGTTGCTATAGTTGCTGCCGGGATGGTGGGTGTTGGTGCTGCCGCTGCCGCTGCCGCTGGTGTTGCTGATGTGGCTGCTTCCCCTGCTGCTTCCCCTGATGTTGCCGTTGCTGCTATTATTGCGACTATGATTGCTACCTGGGCGGCCCCGTTTGCCGCCGTGTTCGTTGTGGTGTTTGTTGCCACGATGGTGGTTGCCGCTGGCTGTTTGGTTCAGAGTTAGATGTGAGCTGTTGTGGCGCTGGTTTGATTGGTTTGACTCGTTTGATTGGTGTGACTGGATCTGTTTCGATACAGGCTGTGTACGTAGCCAAGCATCGTGCCGTGCCTTGATATCCAGCTCGTGCACACAAGAACCAGTCAGCTGGTTCCCAATGGTAAACCAACCAGGACGAACATTGTGGTCTCGTCCAAAGATCTCCAGTTTGCGTGCATGCTTTCCGACCATGCGCTCGATTATCCCGTACAACTCATCCGGTTTTCTACTAGTTTCTCTGGTTGTGGAGACGATGATGTCTAAGTCGATGTGGCGGTTTAGCCAGCGCGGGTTTCCCTTGAGCCCTACCAGCAGATGCTCTTTTGAGTGGTTCAGCCAGTGACCTGTGCGACCGGTTACGATTGTGCGCCCCAGTTGATTTGTCTTGATCCACGACATCTCATTCATGACAGTGTACCCCCATTTGGCTAGCGACTCCTTCCCCAGTTCAATGGCCCTTCCTGTGACCCATAAGAACAGGACTCCTTCATCCTGCAATTCATCTAGTGGTAATTCCAGCAGTTCGATGTCATTGCAGGTTCCGTATGGCAGGTTCATGTGGATGTTCCACGCAGGGTCTGCTACCACAACAGAGAATTTGCCCAGGATCCGGAAGTCAAAGTGCCGCACATCACACCGTATCCATTGCGGTGGCAGTGTTTCTTTTATCATGGTAGAGGCGCATGATCCGTGGGTGTATAGTGGAATATGCTTTCTTTGCTCTTCGTTTGCGAGGCGTGTACGTTCTGTCACTTGCAACACCAACGACTCGGGCACGTACTGTAGGTAGTGCAAGTACCGGCATGAATTGAGTTTATGGCAGGTGTCCAAATATGAGCAGTCGCCAAGAGTCAGGTCTGTTTGTGGTTTGATATTAGGGATGTAATGTATGTGGGTCTGTGTGCACTCAACAAGTCCCGACAGCCCGTTGTGATCCAATGCGGTTAGCTTCCCAGAATTGAGCGATATAACTTTGTTGTTCGAGATAAAGACGACCTGGGCAAGAGCCATTGTGTGGTCGTGGTCGTCACAAACAGGTATAAATGGAGCGATCGGTTCAGTGACTTTGGCTCGTTCGCGTCCTAGTTGGTACGACATTGGCTCAGTATCAAGGAGCGTACGCAGTTTGTGGTGTAGGTATCTGGGTAAGGGTGAGTTTCCATAAGTGGGACTCAATTCGTCATTATCATCGCCTAGTCCGAGGAGTTCAAAGAAACGCTGTTTGTTGTTGTCTGTATCCTGTACAGACATGCCTGCAAGTTCATTGTTCACCAATGTCGACTCGTCATCCATCGGACCTGGGGCAACAGAGTGATCTCCTTGAGCCCCTGTATCTAGACTACCCTCCAATTCCTTTTGCAGAACCTTCAAAAGGTAGGTGTTGATATGCGTAATCATTCGCCCGTCAAATACATCCTCTTTGAACTCCAACACGCCAGGCGCAAGTAGCGTTATATCACCGAGAATACGGGAAAACTGCTCTAACGACAGCGATTGTATTCCACTTCCATTCGAATCGTTGTCATCTTCACTGGTGAATACAGCGTATAGATCTCTCACACAACCTGATATCGGTACTTCCATGACCTCCCTGCAATTACCCACCAGGAAGCTTACTAACTCAGCTTCCATAGCCATCGTCCCTTTGTAGTCAGTCAACATTCCCCCTGTGGCCGTGCAGTAGTAGCTAAAATAAAATTGATAGCCCTTGACTCTGTAGAGTAGTGTCTGAATCGTAAAACGTGTATGTCTAGGCGGCAGTTATGTGGAGCATCCTGCCTCTTATTTCCCGCCCAGCATCTGGAAATTGGTCGCTCGACCTAACTCCGGAGGAATAGAAAAGAGGATTCCACCACCGTTACAAGAGAAGATGATTGCAGTTACGAATTCTCCATTCCAGATTATATAACACCACTCAATGCCTTGTATAGAGACGACCTGAGACAGTGTTGAAACGGTTGCGATGTAGTCAAAGTCACGTGCTCTCACATCGTTGACAGTGATATCAACAACCACCTTCGAGTGGTACTTCCAGATTTTAAGCGCAATGACAGAACTGCCACTGATATAAGTGTTAAAACAAAGAACAACGGGCCAGACAACCAGATAAAGAGTCCGAATTTAATAGCCGAGGAAGGTATTTCTGTGTATAGACACGCATACTACAAGAGGATATTGTTTAATAATATTTGCAATCTCAATAGTGTTTCTAATTGAGATTTGTACAAGAAACAGTTTGCCATCATGACCGGTACTTTCACCTATGACACAAAGACGGCGGCAGAGCAGCCACCGTTTGAGATTGGAGCAGGATACACGCCGCGGGTTTCATATCACTTCAATCCACGTGTGTCTAATTACCACTATGGTGTACGCCACCCTATGAAGCCATTCCGCCTCATGCTTACGGATCACCTTGTTTCGGGTTATGGACTACACAAAATCATGGACCTCTATGAAACTAGGGCGGCGACTAAGAAAGAGCTGATGGAATTCCACTCAGAAGATTATGTGAAATTTCTCTCCAAGGTAACTCCTGATAATATAAGTAAGATGCCTCGTGGAACATTCGAGAAATTCAACATTGGCGATGACTGTCCGATATTCCAAAATATATTTGATTACAGTTCGTTATATGCTGGTGCATCTCTGGACGCATCAAGGAAGCTTAACAATAATCAATCAGATATCGCAATTAATTGGTCGGGAGGATTACACCACGCCAAGAAGGGGAACCCATCCGGATTTTGCTATGTCAACGATATTGTCCTAGCCGTACTTAACTTATTGCGATATCACCCAAGGGTCCTGTATATCGACATCGACCTACATCATGGTGACGGTGTTCAAGAGGCTTTTTATACAACGGATAGGGTGTATACGGTATCCTTTCACAAGTATAATGGAGAGTTCTTTCCGGCCACAGGCGATGTTGACGAGATTGGTTGTTCTTCAGGTAAACACTTTGCAATGAATGTCCCACTAGACGATGGGATTGACGACGAATCTTACATTACTCTGTTCAAGTCTGTGATAGATCCTCTGATTACAACGTATAAACCAACAGTTATTATCCAACAATGTGGGGCAGACTCTTTAGGCCATGACAGGCTCGGCTGTTTCAATTTGAATATTAAGGCACATGGTGAATGTGTAAATTTTGTGAGATCATTCGGCATACCAATGCTGGTTGTGGGTGGTGGCGGGTACACGCCCAGGAACGTATCAAGATTGTGGGCACATGAAACAGGGTTGTTGAATGGTGTACTTCTCCCAAGCGAACTACCGGATGGCCTTCCATTCAGAGAATCTTTTGGACCAGACTACTCACTATACCCTGTTCTTGATGACTTATTCGAGAACAAGAATTCTAAGAAATACCTAGAAGATACAAGGATAAGGTGTTTGGAATCAATACGATTTTTACAGGGTGCACCTAGTGTAAGGATGGACGCGGAGGTGATACCAACCCAAGATATTACGGCCCTTACGCAAGATGAAGAAGACGAGATTAATGAATTCAATGAAGAGAATGACGCATGGAGATTGGACCGTATTGAACGCGAGAACGCAAATCTAACGGAATTTATGTAACAATACTTATTCTAGCCTAACTGCCTTTATAGTTTAAAAAGATGCTTCGGAATTAGGATAAATATATACCTGTTTTGGTTATTAAACCTTCCCTCATAGATGACGTCGATTGTAGCAATCATGTGTGTTTGAACTAGAATTATGTATATTCAGATTACATTAGAATTTTTTTTTTTTTAAAGAAAAGATAAGGGTACAAATTGGTATATTATTTTAATTAACCTTATATTAATAATGTACATATTACTTAGGCGTCGGTAGCAAGTTCAACACCACCAACAGACCATATTTCAGTCTCATCTTCAAATCTGTCACTGAACATCGTCTCTGCGTCACCACCTGCGGCAATTCTCTCTCTCTCGACATTCGCAAGTCTCTTACCTACTCTCTTGGTGAAATCACCAATAGATCTCATCTGAATAGTGGTGCCAACAATGTTTTCGGCGCTGTCCTTATCATTAGAGAAAGCGGTGAACCACTCGTTGAAAGAGTGCATCTCAACGTCGTCGATCAAATTGAAGATAGCAAGGTATGCCTTCTCTGCTGCCAGTTTGATTGGAATAACTGGATCACGTAGGCAGGAAAACACAGACATAGCCAAGACGTCAATGAATGGCTTGATACAAGAGTCCATTTTAGATCTTGCCAGAGTACGAACGACAACTAATGATAATCTTCTTGCATCAGTGGAGTTGGAAACAGGTTGTAGCATACATTGAGATAGTTCATTAATCAATTTCTGGATGTTATCCTCGCTGATAATGAGAGGCTCACTTGTCTCATGCTTTGAGTAAGGCGATTTAGATTCACCCTCCAACAAAAGCATTTTACCAGCAGCAATAATACCATTTTCAGAGAAATAGACATCGCTCGAGTTTATAGCTCCGCAGATGTATTCTACGAACTGATCGATTAACTCGGCGTTAATAATATGGCCAGGGGCATCCCTTAGGAAGGAGTTAACAGTCAGAATTGCAAATCTTCCAGATTCACCTGCAAGGTCAACGTTTAGGACCTTCTCAGTTAGGATATTCTTGGCCTCCTCTTCTGTTAGGATATCTGAAAGGGAACCGATCAATTTGGCATATGCAACTGCCAATTTGTCATCGCTAACCAGCATCTCCTCCTCAACGAGGTTGACAATGTTTTTCTTTGACGTCTCATTCAACTTAGAGCCGGCCTTAGCAACAACCTCTAGGAGGGCCTTCAACATGGCAGTCTTAACACCCTCGTCTGTGGCCTGCTTGGCTCCACCTACTAGTTCAATAACCAACGGATCGACACGAGGCTGATACTCGATCAGAGTACCAAGTGCCTTTGCAGCACGTAGACGCAGAGTCTCATTTGTAGGGTCAGAAAGTGACTTGACAAAAGTTCTCTGTAGCTGCGGAATGAATGGTCTAAGGAATTGTGGAATCTTGACAAACAAAATGTTCAGAGCAAACAAGATGGCAGCCTTGATATCACTGCTGAATCTCTCACCAACAACACGGATCAGTGGACCAGTAATAACACTAACAAACGGCTTCAAATTAGCAGCTGGTGTTTTGGACACGATATCAGCAATAGCTAGGGCAGACGCCTCACGCTCATCATTGGAACCATACATCAAACCATGTAGGAAGATTGGCAGAACACAGTTTGGACCTCTTGGAAGGGCAAAAGCACCCAGGTCCTCGCCTTGCTTACCAATCATCTGTAGACTCTGTTTAGCAGGTTTGACAAGTCTCTCTAACATTGACTTGTTCTGTTTCTTGATCAGAATTGTTAGAGACTCGAAGTTACCCTTAACAATACGTGGGTCCTCGTCATCCAACGAAAGAATGGCGTTCGAAACAAAGTCTGGGATGTAAAGATCGAAATCCAATACAGTTTTCTCAAAGAAGTTAGGTAGACGTTCTAGAACAACAACACGTTTTTCATGGTTGTCATGCTTCAATAGAGCCATTATTTGCTGTAGCAGTGGGTGGCATCCTTCGTCCTCAGTAACAGACAAGAAAATCTTGTCTAGAGACGCCTCCAAAGCAGATTTCTCCTCTGCATTTTGCTCGTTAATAAGAGAGTCAACCAATGCATTAATGATGGTAGATAGACGCTTGTATAGGGAAGTGCCTGCTACCTCTGCCAGTGAACCAAGAGCAGATGCCCTGAAGGCATCGATCGGTGGTGCTAGTAGAGTTGGGATTAAGATTGGGAAGATAACATCCGACTTTGTCGACATGATATCTTGTAGACCTAATAGAGCATTAGCAGAGTTATCGGCAGACTCCAGCATGTGCAGCATGTAAGGCAAAATTTCATCAATGGCTGAATTGCCAACAATGTCTTGGTATGAATCAAACGCACCAGCGGCAGCTTGTCTAACAAAAACGTCACCATCGATTAGAGTTTCACGTAGAATGTTGACGATAATAGACTGGAACTCGTCCAAAGTCTCAGCAGAAGATGATTCGATCAATTCATTTAGTGCAATACAAACACCTTGCTTAGATTCAGCATTTGTAGATTCCTGAACAGATCTGTACAGAGTTGGTAACAGTTCGGATAGAGCATTGCTACCAACACGGCGGACAAGGTCACCCAGGGTCTGGGCAGCAATATTTCTCAAACTGGCCGCTGGAGAGGCCAAGCTACCCACAATCATACCAGTTAAAGTTGGAAGAATCTCCTTCACCGCACGAGGGGTGTTTGGAACAAGAGCCTTCCAGATATCAACAGTGGAAGCACGAACGATACCCGAAGTGTCATTTCTGCAAACAAAGAGAGCAGCCAACACTCTGTCACGTCTGTCTTGACCAAGAACCTCGACCAATTTATTAGCAAACTCACCACTGTGATCACCCTCCTCTTCGGAGAACTCGTTTCTGGAAGAAATACCAGTGACCTGGAATAGAAGTTCACCTGTAAGTTGAACAGAAGATAGACGAATACGGTCGTTTTCGTTGAACATACCCTTCTCCAATTCTGGCAGAAGAAGATCGATAGCCTTGGTGGCGTACTTCTTGACAATCAATTTACCAGCCTTCAGCGCCGTGTCACGGATATCTTCATCGGTATCCGCTAGACCACCAAGAATTGGTTGAATGATTTGGTTAATGTATGGCGCAAACTGAGGACCATAGCAGATTGGGATGAACAGCAGTAATGGCATGTAACCCTCTCTGACGTATGCACGGTAACTGGTCACACCAGCCAGGATGGTTGGGAGAAGTTCGTCCAATTTTGCCAAACCTAGACCGCTCATGACTTCAGCAAGTGCCTGGGCAGAACCTAGACGGTCACCAGATTTGCTCTCGTCACTTAATGTGTCTATCAAGCGAGGAATTAGAGCTGGGAATTGTTCCTCTCCTAGTCTCTCAACAAGTGCACCTAGGGCACGGGCTGCAGTTGCTCTTGTGTTTGGAACAGGGTCGACCATGGCTACCTCGACCTCATCAACAAGTTGCTGTAGATATGGCACCAAGTCCTTAACGTCGACCAAAATGGCCATATTACCGACAATCTTACAAGCCTTCCTCTTAGTGTTGGCAGATCTTTCATGCATACCACGGTGAATAACGTGAATAATCAGGGCCAGAGATGGACCATCAATGTAATGCACGAACTGGGTACCAATCAAGGCGTCTAGTGCGTCCTCCGTGTGTTTGGTTGGGTCACCAATGGCCTGGATTAGGACTGGGACTAACTTTTGAATCTCTGGGTTTCTAATAACTTCACCGAAACGGTTCAGCGATTCATCGGCGGCCTTACGAACCTCCTTGTGTGAATCATTCAAGACACCGACGATTTCTGGAACAATTGTAGATAATGACTCCGATAGTTGAGTTGGGTCTAGATAAGCCATATTACCGAGTAGCTCGACAGAACCCCTCTTGGTTCTCCATGAAATCTCATCCAGATTAGAAACTGCCACCGGAATCAATTTGGTGACACCAAAACTAGTGGTGTGAGACATGATAGCCTTGGTGGCGCTAGCGGTAGCGTTACGGACCTCAGGAACAGCATCACCTAGGTTCTTTAGAATATTAGGTAGAATTTCAATGACATAAGGTTCGAAAAACTTTCTCAATGATCTGGATAGATATTCAAAGGCGTACGCTACAGATTCACGGCGGATTGGCTCCTTCTTGTCCTCGGAAGCTTCAATTAGATTACGTACAATATCGAATTCAGAGAGTGCTTGGATACCGTAGCCTTTAACCAGACCGGCGATACCCCATGCAGAACCCTTGCGAATTGCAGTTGGAAGAGATGGGTCTAATAATTTAGCCATCAGTACGTTGATATAACCACCAACCCTTTCTCTAAACTGGAATACCAGTGGGCCAATACACTCAGCAATTGCTTGTTGGACATCAGCAGATGGTGTGTCTAGAGAGGCCAATAGCCTCTCGATAATTGTACCAATTCTTGGGTCGTTGGTTTGTAGATGTCTTGCCAAAGTACCATAAAGGATGATAACGTTTTCCTTGACAGTAGTTTTAATCTTCGATGTGAGGGCGTTTTCAAAAATTGGGATCAATTCCTCCGATTTCTGAGCACCATGAAGTGTAATAATTTCAATACCTGCCTCCTTCATTTCTTGACGAACAAGGAGTTCCCTGTCACCAAGGGCGTCCTCCTCCACCAGGAATCTGATTAGATCAACAACGTAGGATCCTTCCTCTGGAACACCTTGGGCAATCTCCTTTAGGGCAATTGCAGCCGTACTTCTTTCTTGCCAAGGGTCCCTACGATCAGCAGCTGCGACAGCAACCAAACCAAATTCATCCACAATAGCCTCTAATGGGGCGGCCTTGGTCTTGTAGAAATCGAGTAGCATATCCAATGAGTTTTTGAGGGAGCCGGCTTCATCCTTCTCTAGGAGAATGGATGCAGAAGCAAATGCGCGGGCTGTGAACAAACGTAGACCACTATCCTCCTGGTTCGAAAGAGCAAGAAGAGATGACAGTAGATCGGTACCAATGGTGAACTTGCTGAACTCCCAAATAAAGTCAGCAACTTCACGATTATTAGCATCAGAATCAAATCTACAAATAAAAACCTCTGCAGAATATTTCATGAATGGCTCTAATTCGAATTCGTTGTCAACAATTTCAAGAATCGTGGATCTGACAAACGGATTTGCAGACAGAAGGTTGCTCAAAATTAACGATAAGTCATTTGGAGTTGGAGAAACAGAAATACTCTGACATAGAACATTCAGGCAATCCTTTGCATTCTTAGCCTTAGATGCTAGGCCCAATAAGGACATTAAGACCTCCATGATTGGAATTCTAGGGATGGAAGGATCCTCGAATACCTCTGCATGGACCGATATGATTTCCATTGCTAACATTAGATGTTCTTCCTCCTTGTCCTCCTCGACAAACTCGGTTCTAGCAACGGGCTTATCCGCATTCTTCAAAGCCACGCGCTTACCTTCTTGGAGTACATTGATTAGAAGTGGTAGAAGGTATGACAAGCTAACGGCATCAAGTGACATTTGATTAGCAACAAACTTGACTCTGAATAAAACTCTAGAGAGTAGCTCGTCCAATGGCTCGGCTGTGAAGTTACTTGGAACATTTGAAACCTTAAGGACACGGACAATAGCCAATCCGATGAATAGTTTGGTAGCACCTAGTCTGTCTGAGACGTTCTCCGATAGCTTTAGAAAAGAGTCTATAGCGGAGCTTTTCACGAGTTGGGCACAGTTCTTATTTTGAGCCAATTCTAGGAGAGACGATACAGCTGAAGGGAACCAAGTACTTCTACCATTTTCAACAATTAACGCCTGCTCTCTTAGTGCATTTACAGTCACGATACCGTTGGTTAATCTTCTAACGATACTAGTGATTTGGGATCTAATAGCAGATTCTTTAGCTAGTTGTTCGTCGACCAATTCCTTCTCCTCTTTAGTGTACTTCTTAGGAGCCTTCTTACCCTGCTCCTTTCTAACCTTTTGTTCCCATTGTAGGGTTTCGTAGTCCTTATTGTTTTTGTTCGATAGCTGTTTGGCCATTTTCTTCTCTAGGACATCAATCACCAAAGAGCCCTCTTCGCCAGCCCAAATCTCAAAGTCCTGTTCAGTAAATTGCGATATACCCTGGGTATCAAGATTACATTTGATGAAGTCTGTAACTGGACTAGCAGCAATAGTTGGGTTAATGAAACAAGTGTATCCGACACTCTTTAGTATGCAATCCCGAAGTTGGCTGTTGTAGATATCGACGTCGTTGATGAACTCGTTCGCCTGTCCTAGAATGCCAGATATATTCTTTTCAATGATGAGAGAAGGGTCCATTTGGGCGTTCATGGCCAGTCCTGCCCATCCATTCTGCAAACGGAAGCCTTCGAATTCGGCTATGAAAAGTTCTGAGATAATAACCTTCTCCAACGCTTCCTTATCGTCGATAGGCTGTGAAATAGCCTTGAATAATGGTGTGCAAAACTTGTAGGTGATGTTGTCTTCTTCGCACTTTTTGTCATAAGTGATTCTGCGTCTTAATGCACTAGTGATACTTAGACCAAGAAGTTCTGGCTCAATTCTGAAAAAGTTTTCCAAGAGTTTGATTGCATTCAAACGTTTAGAAGAGTTCAGAGTTTTAGATAGAACTACGACAACCAAAGCATTACCTAAGTTCCAATCATTTGGTAAGTTTTTGATAACGTTGGTTAGTTTAGACGACAGCTCCCCGGATGTTGTAGTTCTCACATGAATGAAATATTGAAGACAGGAGTAGACGGCATGGTGGTCATAGTTCTGGTCATGAGTAAAAATATCATTGAAGAATTCCAGAGATGATTCTTGATGAATAATAAGGTTTCTCTCCGATGCGTTACTGGAATTGGCAAAATATGACATACACCATGTTTTTCTGATGCTGGGTTTCTTGTTAGAGAAACCATCAACAATAACCTTTTCAGTGTCAGGTGCGCCTTCTGGTAGATAGTTGTAATTCATGAAGAAGGCGTTTAGCATATCTGATAGGGCCGACTCGTTAGTTTCTTTGGATACGTAGCCCGAAAGTCCCTTTACGATAACTGCAGCAACATCTGCGGAGATTAATGGAATACATTTCAATATACTGGATGCAAGAATTTTATAGTCAGCATTTAGGTTTGATTTGATATTCTTAAAGACCTCATTGGTAAATTTCAGGAGATCTTCTTCCAGCACGCTTTTAGAATCAAGTGAAGATAGCAGGGATATCACAAAAGAAACAGAAGCAATTTTTGTACCCTCCTTTGAGCTCTTGAAGGATGAAAACGCTTGTGTCATTAATTTAGAAGAAACGAAATGATGTAGTACATTGATCTTCTTTTGATCAGCACCGGCGAAAATCTCGTTAGAAATAGCAAATCCTGTTTCAGGAGCACGAAGGTTAGCCTTCTCCAGATTGACAAGAATGTAAGTGGTGAAGAATTCCTCGTTAATGAACTCTCTGACAAATGGTGTTAATGAGATCTCCAGACAGAATGGAGATGGGGGTGTCTTTCCAAGGATAACCTCCTTTGCGATGAATTCGCAATACTTTGTGACATATTTCTCCTTCAACAAGTTAAAGTAGGCTGGCTTCGATGAAGATAATTGTTCGAAGGCCTGGGTAAGAGCCCCCATTAGGATAACGATACCGGTAACTGGAAGCTTGGCGGAAACGTACTTGTCTAAGATGAAAGAGAAAATAGCATCGGCCTCAAAGGTAATATCTGTTTCGGTATGGAAGATTTGGGACAGAACCTTAGTCGATGATTGTAGAGTACTGTTACGCACTCTGTTTCTGTGTTGGTTTCTCTTGCCAGTTGATTTCTTATCACTCTCCTGATTGTCAAGGGTGGTTTCGGTGCAAAATGTTGCAAAACAATGAGCAGTCAAAAGCTTCTCATAATGTTGGGTGAACAAATCCTTGTCCTTGGACACTAATGCAAGAAGTTCATGAACCCACTCCAAAAGGTTTAGATAATCGGCACAAGCTCTTGAACCAGGTGACTTTGTAACTTGATCTAGAATATATGAGATATATTTTTCATACAGGCGTGGCTCTAAAGACAAAATATCGGCAAAGATGGCCTTAACGATATTCTTTGACCTGTCGTCGCCATAAATAGTGTGTGTTTTCAACAAAATAATTGATATTTGACCTAATTGAGGTGCCTCTAATGTTTCAGTCTTGATTAATTTTTGTAAATCTTGTAGGAAAGCAACTCTTATTCCTACTGAAGAACCATGGCAATTCTTCTCCATTACAGGGAACAATCCCTCCCAAGTAATGTCTAGAGTCATTATTCACTTCTCGAAGTAATAATGTGATCCTTTCAGACCTATTGGTTGGTTAATTGGGTTTTAAAAGTGAAGGGGAAACATATCTAAAATCAAATATACAATATTTTCTATGAAGATTGGGAAGGACCTCGCTTGATTTTTCAACTGAACACTTAGGCGCTGCGAGTCGGAAAATTTTTCATCGTTAAAAATGACTGTTGGAAGTTAAGTGACAGCATCTGCTAAGATCTAAGGATTATAAGTTAAAAAAGAATCATATCTGATATGGATGTCGGGTTCTTGATATCACGAATGTGTTTATCAATGCCTTACCATTTTTGAAATGGGGTCCATACATCAGAGACTTTTTGATTCTTATCAATCACAAAATAGTAAGGGAATTGGCCCATAACAATACAAGCATGTTGAGGAAGTATTGCGATTTTTTGGTCTAACTTAAGAGCTGCGACATTCTCAGTAGATTGTTCAGACTCTTCAGACTCTTCATTATATGGCCTCAGTATACCGTGCTCTTGTGACACTCTGTCCACATACCATTCTACATTGTATTCCTTTGCCTTGAAAATTTCATCCACAGGAATACACAGTCCATGACCCTTGATATCGGAAGATTCTCTGGTTAATGTCATTACACCCGTGTTTGTAAGAGCTTCATTTCTCTCCTTATAGGATGACCAGACAGATCCTAGAACGTATCCTGCAGTTTCATATCTCTCGATACAACCAGTTGAAAATTGTTGCAGATCATACATACAGTAGTTACCACAGTGGATCTCTAGGGTACCAACTAGTTTAGTTCTAATATATTCGTTAACTTGTAATTCATCTCTAATTTTTAATGAATTAGATGTTGGTGTCGCCCCTACAGACAAGGTGAGATTTTTCACGTCGAAATTTGGATTTAAACGACCAAACACCTTGGCAGCCTCGTTGACAGCGACGATTTCGTCCAGGAGTAGTTTATGAGCGTCTATAATGTTTTGAACATGGTAGCTATGACCAGCGTGAGCATAAAACCCATACAATTCAGCTACCTCGGAGACGGCGGGGGAAAGTAGTTTCTTGATTAGTTCATGGAAGTCGGTCGAGTCATGAGGTAAACCAGCCCTTGAGGTTCCCATATCAATCTTAATAAAGATGGACCACTTTTTATCATTTCCAGCTCTCCCAAAGTTGACCAAATTATTTAAATGTTCAACATTGTCTACAAATACTCTTAATGACTCAGTTTGTTGAGAAATAGAACTCAATTGGGGGAGAATTGAAGGTACACACGCTGGTACTCCAAAACATATGTCCTTGATAAATTTCTTACCAACGGTATTTTGGTAATTGAGTAGAGATCTAGCCTCCATCAGTGTCGAAACCACAATTGCATCTTGGGGCTTTTCCAGATATCCGACACCGAGCTGCTTCAGCGTACCTTGAATTGTTTTGTGGGTTTTGATATGAGCCCTGAACTTAATTTGTACATTTGTCTCCCTGGACAGTTCTCTAACGTTCTCCAGCATATGTCTACAATTTGCATCGAATTTATCCTCCACGATAACAAAGCTTGGGGTTGGTAGCTCATGGATCGAACATCCTTTATAGGTCGATAGAATATCAGTCATCTTCCTAGCTACTGGGTTGTTGGTGGGGTGTTTGAAGGAAATATTATTTGTAATTGTACAGGTGCTAATGCACTATTTATACCATATCCAGTTGTACTTTATTTAATTGGTGTGATAATCCCTTATCGCTTAGGTGTGCGGAGAGTTGGATTTTTTTAATTTTTATTTCTAAAATCTTACTTTCTTCTCAAAATGTTAACTACGGACCCAAATAAGGAAGAGACAAAGGGATCTCTCGGCGTAAACAAATTCATCGCTCTTTTCTCAGAATACATCCAAATGTCCTCTTCTCGAGAAAATAGAACAAAATATACTATTCTCACCTACTTTTGTTACTGACTTAAATTTTGTAATGTTATAAATATATCTAGATTTGTATGTATGTATTTGTACGAATGTATTTGTATGTATGTATGCTATTTTGCTGCCGTTAATTATCATTATGGGTGCAATAAATGTTGCACTTAGGAATAAATAGGTATTCACTTTGAATAACTTTCCTGTAGTTTGGTTAGATCGGTTAGGAGATCCTTCTTCACGACCCTAAGGCCCTTTGAGATTTCTAAACAATCAACGCAACGAATTGTCATCTTAATATCGTTGACCAATACCGCCGTCTTGTAGATGTATTTTATGATATGGTCAACAGGAGGTAATGCATTTGTGGCAACAATGCACTCAAGTCGTAACATGCTATATTCTTCATCCCATATAGAGTTTTTTGGAGGTCTTGGTCCGGATTTGGTTTCCCCATATGCAGAACCATGAGCACTTGTTCTACCTATACCACTCTGAGGTCTCCCTGGGCTATGCAATGTTGAGTTTATTTTAAAAAGTGGATCAACCGATTCGTCATGTTCGCCCCCTGCCTTCTGCATTTTCTTCTTAAGTCTTGATAGTGATGACATTCCTAAACCCGAATCAACGTAGTTATCAAGAAGAGCATTCGAGCCTTTATTTTTTGGAACTGGGGCATTCAACTTTTTCATGTTATTGTCAAATTCAGATTCCTCATCCTCAGCTTCGTTAGTTCTTACATCAACTATAGTTGACAAAGATTCCAATTCAGGCGATGACCTAGTACGGCCTATTCTGCTGTGGTTACGTTCCGTGCTTGCTGTACTGCCAACGTCACTCTCAGATTCATCGCTAGTCTCATCACTACTGCTCGTACTCAGATCTATTCCAAGATCAAAATCACCGAAATCGTGGCCGGCTGAACTGTAACGTAATTTTTGGATATTTTGGGGTATTGAATCTTTGAATAAAGTAGGAGAGTACTTTTCATTACCCAAGGGATCATTCTGATGATAGGATGACGGGTTTATTTCTTTACTCAAACTTGATTTCTTTTTAGTTCGAGTACCAACGCCCCCAACAGAATTTCTTTGATCCTGAAAGCTTAAAGTTGGTGGGAAACCCGCTGCTCCTAAAGAGCCACTACTATCCTTTGATCCGTAAGAAATTATCGATTGACGCATATTGGCGAAAGATCCTGTACTCGCAGCTCTATGAAAATTCCGTTCTAGATCATCTGGATCACTACTATTGTGAGTGCTAATAGAACGGTTTCTGGCATTTCTTTTTAATAGATCGAAGTTGAGAAATCCATTATCTATTTCTATTAGAGCTTTATGCAATCTTAGAAGTTCTTTATAATTTGCGCTTTTTTCCAAATATTCCTCGACGTCCTCTTCATTATTATCGCAAATTTTTTTAACTTGTTTAACAAACTTACTTTTCAAGCTGGTGCAGATTACGAACAGTCCTTCTTCTTTGCGACCTAAAATAGTGTAAAGCATTTCCGCTATTAGAGTGTACAAAAGTGGAATTTCGTAGAGTCTTGCCATGACCAACAAATCTAAGGTTACAGGTGCCAATAACCATTTACCGTTTGTTTGACCGGTGTAGAAAAATTCTGAAAGCGCCCTAACAGAGCTTGTTGGCCAGGGTAAATATAATGATCTGGGTATCAATAAAGGTTCCATATCGTATGGCGTGCTACTGTAAACACTATCGTTACTTTCACTAAAAGACGCAATGGAAGGTCTTGTTCTATCAGAAAGACTCTGTATGTTGCTCAAACTATTTTCTCCTGAATTACTACCTTTCCGAAAGATGTGCGACTTGAACTGTCCGAGAGATTGTCGATTTGTATCGAGGTGCGTTTCACGGTTCAATTTATCATTTCTTTCCAATAATTTTTCATCCAAGGTCAAAGTGTTCATCGAAGACGAAACTCCTTTCCAATCTGGATTGCTGCTGGCACTAACAAAAGAAGCTCTCCTTGATGAGAAAGGACTGCCTTTATTTGATAAAGTAAAGTCATAAATAGAGCTGCTAGGCTTCTCAGGTCCGAACTTTATAACTGGGACTTCTGGAAGAGCTTCAGATGGTGCCTGTGTACCTGGAGGTACGTCAATATTCATCACATTAAACTGACTATCAACTTGACTGCTGCTCGAATTTAACGAAGGTAAGGAATTTCTCTTTTTGTCAGATATAGAACTCACAATGGAAAATGAACTCCTTGCACTGCTAGGAAACTTAGCTAATAACCTTTTATTCAATTTTGGAGAAGATGGTGTGGTATCACTGAATTTTACACTGTTAATTGGATGAGAAGCGCGGCGCTTAAAGGCGGAATTTCTCCTTGAAAGTAAGATATCCTCATTAATACGAGTAGAATCAATTAACGATGATCTTCTCCTCTGGTCATTATTCCTATGGAATGGGGATTCGATCTTTTCAACTGGAGCATTATTTTCCTGGAATGGAACCCTAAAGACCATACCATTGGTTGAACTTGTTGTCGAGGTTGTTCCAGTTCTCTTGATAGGTTGACTTTTCGGCTCTTCGCAGTCTTCTGCAATACCAAGCTTATCCGGTGGTGGTGATACCGGATCATTAATGTCAAATTTCTCATCCAACGGAGGGCTTAATATAACTGGAGGATCTGTCATAACCCTCCCGGATGGGACACGTGGCAACGTCTTTGATCTTTGATATTTCGGGCCATCTTCTACGTCATTCATAAACAACTGTGAAAGAGACCTATGTGGGCCGGATATCGTTTTCTCCAGTGTGTTACTTGATCGAGGCGATTCCTTATTCGATGGTTTACTAAAGGAAGATCTTGTCGAATCTCTGATTAGATCAAATGAATCCTGGCGGGAACTGGCACATGAAGTCATTCTTGAGGACAATGGCGTATGTTTAACTAGCATCGAGCGCTTCATGTTCATTTCGTTTTCAAGGCATATTCTTGCGTAGCCCTTCGAAACCAAGAAATCAAAGTAGCGACCCCACCGTTTCCGTAGAAGGTACATGGGTACGCCTATATTATCACCATCACTTGTTATGAATTCAAAATCGGCGACGGAATCTCCGTAAATATCGAGTGCGTCTTTTCCAAGTACTGTGGCGAATGGTGGAAATGTGGATTGGATAGAAGATAATTCGAAAGAAGGTGCAATGTATTTAATGTAATTCTCGAACTGCGATGTTACACCGGATGCTGTGCTAGCCATCCTGATAGGTTGGTCATCAGTCTCAAAAACCAATTGCTGTTGTATCGTATCATCCAAACTTGGCTGCAATGATACTATGGATGACAGTCCTTGTGTTTTCTTTTGCAAAGAGCTTAATTGAGGTGGCGTGATGACTTTATTGAATGCATTGATAAGTGGTAGGCCGAAAGTCAGGATGTGATCGAATTTCTGGACGCTTGGTAGACAATTATCATCATGTCCTGTTCCCAACATCAATGTCTGATGATGCGATTTCCAAACGAACAATTTCCAGAACCGTGCTGCGGTGATATCCGTAACTGGGTTACGTATACTAACTCTGGTCCAACGCCCCGAAGGTATATCGTAGACAAAGACGCAGAAGTTTTTTGCGGCACAGCTTGGGTAAAATCCGCCGATGATGATGTTGAATCCAAAGTATTCTCCACTTGGGAACTGCAAGTTAAAGGATTGTCGCAGAATATCTGGCCTCTGGAGGTTATTGAAAGCAAGTCTCATTCCCATTGATCCAGATATTAGGGGCAATGTCGTCATTGGCGAGACCACTTTATTACTCGCAGATCGGCTGTCAGGGGGTGATGTAAGAGGAGTAGCTACTTTTCGCTCTCCATTTGAATCGCTACACTCATCGTCGCTACCATCACTCGACTGTCTTTTCAACTGAAACTTGTTGTTTGGATTATAAAGAATAAGCGCTGGAATCTTTGCTTCATTGTTTTCAACCAGAATGGAGAAGTTGCTCTCTGCAGAGAGGGCGACCTTGTCGCTATTTATATTTATGTCGAGTTTCAAATCATCGCGGGGTTGTATCTCTGACTGCCAGCAGTTCTGCGAAACATTGTACACATCCACACGCGACACTGGCTCGCTGACATTGTTGGTCCCGCCAATAATCACGAGTTTCGTGTCGCGTGTATTCGAGTCTGCGTTCTTTACATGCATAGTGTGGTTGAATCTTCTTGTTACTTTGGGGTTATTACTCAGTAGACTCCACTGTCTACTCTTCAGGTCGAGTCTCCAGAGTTCGTTCGTTGCGATCAGCTCATAGCCCGTCTGCGGCGAGACAACGAGTCCACCAAATATGTACAGGGAGGAGTCGAACACACAGACTGAGTGACACATACGCCCCCTTAATGGACATTCAAACGGAGATCGTATTGGATCGTCTTCGAGGAGTGTATTTTGAATAGCATTAAGTGGTGCGTCCAGGTCCACTGTTGTCTCGAGATGTCGCCACGTCCTGGAAACGAGGTCGAGAAAGAAAACTTCTGAGCTTAGCCACTGGTTAAGGTTCTCAAAACTCTCCTTGGTGTTGCTACTGCGGGAAAAGTACAGGATCAATTCCTTCTGGAGCTGCAAAATACTGAAATTCTCGATGTTGAGAGGAATGGTGAGACCTCCATGTACGTACAAATTCGAACGAGCCAGATGAACAGCCGCACCAGTTCGACATTCCAACATCAACTTCAGTTTAGTGCATCTGTCCAGCGAGGCATACTCTGCAGACGTAGGTATTTGGGGCAGTTTTAGATGGTACCCTGTGCATGTCGACGGCTGCAGCAGGGCCATGCCGGAGTCTCTTTTGCCTGGAATTTGTGAGGCGTTGTATGCAGCGTGCACTTCCATTGATACACGGGTGTTGTATTGATGTTGTGGGTTGTCAAAGTAGAAGAAGCGATTGTGTGAAAGAGAGTCATGTACTTTTGTAGAGATGGATATATTTGCCACCGACTCACGCCATACTTCCCCGCCTCCTGAGGTCCCCCCCTTTCGTGCGGAGACGGCTCCCCGAAGCCGCAGCCGTCAACAAGCGGGAAAATTGTCACTGTGGGGGCGGTGCGATAATATATTCGTATTGAAATTTGTGCAGAAAGCGTCCACGTGACTTTGACACATTCTGGCTGCCCGTTTCGGTATTGAATGTGGGATCACCTAGCTGCTGATGATGGCGCCAGGGTATTGTAAGCACGTCTTGTCTATTGTAAGCACGTCTTGTCTATTCGTATACATGTTAAGTTACTTATTGTACCTACAATATCGTTGCTAACCACGAGAGGCCCAGGAGGCAGAGACCCAGTGGGAATATCTGCACGAACCCTCTAGCGTTTGTTACGAGGGAGATTGCCGTCAGTGCCCAGACCATGCAGCAAGCAAGTGTCACGATATCCATGACGGTGAGTATGCGTACCGTCCAGTGACGATGGGCACCGCCGATATGTAGCAGCACCGGGTAGACTACCTGCGTAAGGACGGCGTTGACTACCTGTGGAAATATGCAGTAACCTGCTAGAGATATGTACGTGATAAGGTTCACATTCTCCCTAGGCTTGGTGAGTCTCAGATGCAGGGACATACAGAGGAGAAGTGCCCAGCACAGAACGAAGAGACTGGAGAAGAGCGAACGTGCGTGCGACACGCACAGAGAGTACGCAATCACAAAGAGCAATGGGGCCCACAGGTCACAGTTAGCTGATATATCTTCAATGGAACCCTCACCGGATGACGAAAGGGGGTTGGCCGCCTCGGCAGCCGATCCGGCCAGCAGTTGGCGCGATGGGAAATGCGGATACACTACTTTGCGCAGTGTCGAGTTGATACCATCAACATCACGTCTGAGTGTGGCCATTATACTCTCATCCAGAGTTCCACGCACACTCCCAGAGTGGGGCGTGGGCCCCACATCCCCAGAAATATCGTCCGCTGACCCTGGAGCTGGGTCGAACGGATTGGATATATCTACCGAGGACATTCTTCCGGAAGGAACACGAGCACCGTGGGATGCCGTAGGAGTATCTGGCTCGATGTAGTCTGACATGTTAAGCGTGTCCGATTGTGTGGATAGGGTATGTTCCTGGACCCCCCTTCCAACCCGTTTCAAATATCAAGTCCCTTTATAAGACTGACACTGTCTCTTCCTGGTTGTACTGCGCAGTAGAGAAAAGGCGGCGGAAGGAGCCCCGGAAAGGGGCGCTATCACTTCAAACGAGGTGGCAGCAGTGCAACATCCCATTATATATATCTAACTGGATGGCATGGCACACATTTGAAAGCATCATAAATATTCAATTCCATTACTAATATATACCGTGTGTGTCTACGTGCCTGTGTGTGCCCGATTGTAAGCGTACTTCCGTTCTTTATTGCACCCACGTGACATCGCACGTGACCAACGCGTTTCCCCGTAGTGAAAATTCGCACTGCGGACGTTCAGGCGGCGTGGCATACACGAAACTGGACCAGAATGAAGCGCGTCTCACCGTGCAGGTGCTGTATACGCCAACACACAGAGGGAGACAGATCTTTTATTTATATACATTAACATGCGAGAACAGTATGTACGTTGTTATTTTGTTGACTGAATGGAATAGCATATACTCCCACACACAGATCTGCAAATGAAGTTCTCTACTATCCAGTTTCTTCTGGCCTGTTGTATCGCCCTCTGCGCCGAGGCACACAATGTCCTTCTGCCGGCTTACAGCCGTAGATGTTTCTTCGAGGACCTGAACAAGGGTGACGAGCTCGCTATCACATACCAATTCGGTGACAGAAACCCAGAGTCGTACTCCCAGCTATACGGTGACTTCATCCTCTACAGTCCAAGCGACGATGTTGTCGCTACTGAGAAGTCCTCTTCTCACGGTGACATCAAGTCCATTGCTGCCACCAAGGGTAAGTACCAGTACTGTTTCAGCAATGGTGAGGGTATTGACACCAAGGATGTTACTTTCAACATTCACGGTGTTGTCTACGTGGATGCCGATGACGAGAATGCTAACACTCTGGATGGTGCTGTCCGCAGATTGTCTAACCTGGTCCACGAGGTCAAGGATGAGCAAGGTTACATTGTCATCAGAGAGAGAACCCACAGAAACACTGCTGAGTCTACCAATGACCGTGTGAAGTGGTGGTCTGTCTTCCAGGTCGGTGTTGTTGTCGCCAACTCCATCTTCCAGATCTACTACCTCAAGAGATTTTTTGAGGTCACATCATTTGTCTAAGCGTCGACTTAGCCAGTTTATTTGAAATTGGATGTGGGACATATTCTTTACTTGAGATCGTGGTGCCTGTACGAGGTGCCTACATATACTTAGCACTTACAGGACGCCACCCCTTCTTTCCTAATTAATTGTCAAACACAATTTTACATAATCACATACATAGTTACAATCAAATATATATTTGAATATCGACAACATGAACGAAAAACAAACAAACAGGGTGATACTAGAGGGAGTTTAATGGGTAAGAACTTACCATCAAATATATTCATTGGAGAGTTGGTCCATCGCTTTTCCTGAGTATTCAAAACTCTCACAATTTTTTTTTTGTTGGGTTGCAGTTTCAACTGATGGGTAAAATGTAGCCGCACAAAGACGAGCCAAAGTCTACGATTTACATACACGATGTTCCAAGAGCTGCAAACGATAGAGTAAAAAAAACTAAACAATTCTTAACTTTGTCTATTTATGAAGTTGTGTACTGTAAGTGTTGTTGAAAACAAAAAAATAAATGCCACCTCCTGGAATCGAACTAGGATTTCGTCGGCCACAACGGCGTGTACTAACCATTATACTAAGATGGCAATTAATTGTGTTTTTTGTGAAAAATATTTGTATATAAAAGGTACCATTATTTCGGTCACGAACCATAAGAATTAGATATTTTCCCTCTAAAGGTGGGAGTCCAATTTGAATAAAGAAGAAGTGTTGTATAGGATAAAAATAGGCCAAAATGAACGCAAGGGGAATATCCAAATCCAGCGAGGAGGAGTCTTATATCATCTAATTCCTTACATAATTTAATAGATTTGTTTAATTAAATATGTATTTGTTGATTGATGAGAAAATCGTCACAATATTATATAGTAAATGTTGCATTTGTAATTGCATTTAAATATAGTAGAGGGACTGTACATCACAAATACGGCCAATTAATTCTCGTTTAAACCAGTCATAATTTGGTATAATCTACCCTAATACTCCTCGTAATCCGACTAGTAAAACGTATACTCATTGCTATAATGTTTTATTTCAGGATATTTTAGGTCCCGATTAGTCGTGTAGGCAAAATAGAAATATGAACATTCTTTTAAGCGTAAAGGTTGCACTAACAGGAAAAAACACACGATAGTGGAAAAAATAACTTAGAAACACATATGAAAAGGTGAGAAGACCAATGATGAGTAGTTCCCTATTTCCGTCTCTCTGGATCCACTTCCATTCAAATGACCGGTATTACTGAAATGACAGAAACTTAGTTATCCATCTTTTCACTCCCGCTAAAAGATAACCGACATCTCCTAAAACGTCAGTGTTCAATGAACCGTTGGCTACAGGGAGAGAGAGCAGTACACTTTCCAAAGAGGTTATCTTAATATCCAATGTGATGCATTTCTTTATTTGGAATCTTCTCTTTTCCCGAAAGGACTAACCGTCAAGAATGATGGGTATCCCTAATTTAGAACACCTAACAAATATTCTCTCTGTATTTCTCCAATAAATAAACTGTGCCAAAGATTAAAGGGTCCCCAAACAATATATTCTCTTATTAAACCTTGTTTGCTGCTGTCCTCAGTTTACCTTCCTGTAGAACCAAAGGTGACGGTACCATTGTTAATTAAAAACTTTGTTAAATTTCCTGATTGGTAATTATTTTATCTGCAAACGACATTTCAATAACTCCATTAAAAAAAAACCAACATAACAATGTCATTCGTTAAAGACTTTACACCAATTCCACTCGGAGATACGAACCTTTTCACGCCGATTACGGTCGGGGATTGTCTACTTCAACATAGACTAGTCATGCCTCCGCTGTCCCGTTTTAGAGCAAGATACCCGGGAAATATCCCAAACTCCGAACTAGCATCTGAGTACTACGATCAAAGATCGAAACGTGAGGGAACGATGATAATAACAGAAGGGGTTCTAGTTTCACCTCAGGCTGGTGGATATGACAATGCTCCAGGAATTTGGTCCAAAGAACAAGTTAATGAATGGAAAAAGGTATTCTCGAGAATTAGCAGTAACAAATCGTTTGTGTGGGTTCAGCTGTGGTCTCTTGGAAGACAGGCATATCCAGATACTTTAGCGAGGGATCATTTACGCTACGACTCCGCCTCAGATGATTTGTACTTGGATAATAAGTCAAAAGAAACGGCACGACTTGCAGGTAATTTCCAACATGCTATTTCAAAAGCCGAAATATGTCAATACATTCAAGAATATGTACAAGCTGCTGTTAATTCTATCAAGGCGGGGGCCTCCGGGGTTGAGATACAGTGTGCTAATGGCTACCTGTTGAATCAATTTCTGGATCCAAAAACAAATAATAGAATGGATGAGTACGGTGGGTCAATATGTAACCGTTCAAGGTTTATATTGGAAATCATAGATGCGGTATCAGACACCATTGGTCATGATCGTGTTGGAATAAGATTCTCACCATACGGAACATTTGGTAATCAGTCAGGGGGAGCTGAACCACTTATTGTTGCCCAATATGCGTATATCATTGGCGAATTAGAGAAACGTGCAAGAAATGGAGGTCGGATTGCCTACATTCATCTTGTAGAACCTCGTGTAACAAATCCGAATATCTCAGAGGGTGGAGGAGTGTACGAAGGTGGCACAAATGATTTTGTTTTTTCAATTTGGAGTGGTATAATAATAAGAGCTGGGGACTTGGCCCTCCACCCTGATGTTGCCAAGACTATGATTCAGGATGAGAATACCCTGTTAGCTTACGGGAGATATTGGATTGCAAACCCAGACATAGTGGATAGACTAGAAAAGGGGTTACCTCTGAACAACTATAATAGAGAGGAGTTTTATACGTCGTCCAGCCGTGGTTACATTGACTATCCGACGTATGAAGAGGCGCTAAAGCTAGGGTATGCTCTGTCCAAAAAAAAATGAAGACCTAACTAATTGCACAAAGAACTGGTTAATGTGGTATGGGCACTCTTTGAAATGTATAGTATGATATCTACAATATAATAATATATAGTTGTTACACAAAAGAAATGTTAACTATTAACCAATGCCAATCTGTGGGAGTGAGTTCTCTTTAAAAACAACATGGGATATTTGTCATTTTATCTGGTGCACAAAATACGGCCACACCCTCAACACAATGACTAATAGCTCATAAATATGTACAATTAGTTACGTTTGCATTACAACTCTGTTCCTCAACGGAAGGTTTCTAAACAAATTATGTATTAAAAAAGTCGCCAGGTGACTGCTTTATGTATAAAAATAAATCGTGGGATTTATTTACTTCAGAAAAAAAACAATGAAAGAATAATCGAAAAAACAAAACTTCTTTTGACCCAACATTGTTTAGAACATGATCATCAAATTTCGCTTTTATGGATCATCAGAAATTTAAATCTAAGGGGTTTCCAGAACAACGTTTGGTGATCCAAGGGTAACATAACCATGTACTAGTGAGACTGTGGTGAGGATGGTTACCAACACTCTGCATTACATTTATCTCATTTGGAAATAATTAGGAGATGGTAAATATATAATAATACGAAGAAGTTTCAAGACCCCAACTAACCTTGTAAATTACTTGGATAGAACAATGGTCGTTGAGTTACAATCAACTTAGCCTCTACCATCCTGCTAATTAGACACACCATATTACCATAAATATCTCAGTTTTAGATAGTGAAACTAAGCCTGCATAAAAAAAATCTCATTATCAATCTTTCAGTGGTCAACCCAACGATTGTATGGAATATCACCCAAAATACGACAACTTTAATTATTATTTTCGCTTTTTTCAAATGCATCCATTCCATTTACAGACATCCTTACATGTATTAGATCAGGGAACAACTGTATGATACCTCTGTAATTACACGACATAAACTAGGATATTTGGTGTCCAATTAGAGAGTATTGATGTATCGGTCGGATGCCTGCCAGTTGTGATGGAACGTATGAATTGTTTTCATTACTTCAATAAATATATGAGAGGATCAAATATAACATTGGTCAAAATTCACAATATTAATAGGTCCCTTGGCCCAGTTGGTTAAGGCGTGGTGCTAATAACGCCAAGATCAGCGGTTCGATCCCGCTAGGGACCATTTCTTTTTACAAAAACTTTTATATATCACGTGACACTGACACAGTGACAATTCCACGACAGCATCAACCACATTTAATCAACTGCGTCATCCTCTACCCTTTAAATCAATCAATTTAAGTAATAAACTTTATACCGTACTACATTGTTAATGATTACCCCTTCGAAAAAAAACATTTGAAGTACCCATCATATATGCTAATAACGCAAGGAACAACCATAAGCATACACGCTGCGCCCACACCAAGGTCCTACGACCCCCCGGTGCTGAAACACTATTCCTGTATGCACTGCCCATCGCCCACAGATTCTTTAATATCAGTTAAAGTATATACGTTGCGTCAAAAAAATAGAATATATATATATATGCGTGAACCATAAGAAGGAACACCGAGATAAAAACACATAAAAGGTAAGATAATCGTTCATGTCCAAGTGTGTTTGAGGGGGAGGAGCCTGGAGGATCCAGGAGACCAGTCCAATTGTGCTAGTAAGCTATGCACATGCCCACCACCGCTTAGTCCACAGGGTCCCAGGCGTCGACCTTCATCGTACCCTTCTCTGCCAAGTTTGTGTGGAACTTGAATGCGTTCTTCAGCATGTGTGGCTCGTGCATGCAGCTGTGCTTTGCGGCGTAGTGCTCTGATCTCTCCAGGTAGTCCGTGAGCAAAGCTCTGTAGTCTGGGTGTGCGCAGTTGTTGATGATTGCTCTAGCCCTGTCCCTTGGGCACAGGCCTCTCAGGTCGGCGAGTCCCTGTTCAGTGACGAACACGTCGAGGTCGTGCTCGGTCTGGTCGACGTGGGATGCGAATGGGACGATGGAGGAGATACCCGTTGGGTCAGTCTTTGTTGCTCTTGCGGAAGGCGCGTGCATGATGGAGAGCTTGGCGTTTCTCAAGAAGTCTGCGGAACCGCCGAGTCCGTTGAGCATACGGGATCCGTTGACGTTGGTGGAGTTGGCGTGGGCGTAGATGTCGACCTCGACCGGGGTGTTCATGGCGATGACACCCAGACGGCGGATGATCTCTGGGTTGTTGGAGACGACCTGTGATCTCAGGCAGAGTCTGTTCTTGTAGAAGTCCCATTTTCCGAACACTCTCTCGAACCCTGGCTCGGTGAGTCTGACGGATGTGGCTGTGGCGTAGTCCAGGGAGCCGTTCTCGAACAAGTCGAGGAATGAGTCCTGGAGGACCTCGGTCCACACGTTCAAGTGCTTGAAGTTTGCGCCGGCGAGTCCCTCGATGACTGCGTTGGCGATGTTGCCGATACCACTCTGCAGTGGGTGCAGGTTCTCCGGCAGTCTCCCCTGCTTCACCTCGTGTCTGAAGAAGTCTACCAGGTTTGCGGCGATGGCCTGGGACATGGCGTCCGAAGGGGCGTTGGGCCCGACCTTGTCCCTCTCCGTGGTCTCGACGATGGCGACGACGCGCTCCGGGTCGACCGGGATGGAGTCGAGGCCGGACTTCTGGTCCACGCGGGTGTAAGGGTATGGCTGTCTGAAGGGTGGGTTCACTGGCATGTCGATGTCGTGGATTCCCTCGAAGGAGGGCGTTGCTGTGTTGACCTCGATGATGACCTTGTCGGAGCACGCGACGAACTCCGGGGAGCCACCGACGGAGGGCCCCGGGACGATGGACCCGTCCTCCTTGATGGCGGTTGCCTCGATGATGGCGTAGTCGAGGTACTTGTGCGGGTCTGACCTGTCCTGGGTGTAGAACCCGTAGGTCAAGTCCTGTGGGAACATGCTGAGGTGCTTGTCGAAGAACTTAATCTTTCCGCTGTTGATGGCCTTGGCGATGGGCTTGCCGACCTGGTGGGGCGCCCTGCGCAGGATCATGTCGTGGGTGGCCCAGGCCTCCTCCTCGACACCGGCGGAGGCTCCGACAAACAGGTTGAACGCGAGCTTCCCTTGCAGGTTGTTCTTCTCGACGTGTCTTACGAGCGCCTCGGGCACAGCCTTGGGCGTGCCGACACCGGTGAAGCCGGACCACCCGAGGTTCTGGCCATGCTTGAACAGGGGAATAAGCTCGTCGGCGAGCTTAACCTTCTTGAGGTAGGGGGCGTACCTCACTCTTTCTTTAAGTAGTTGTGAAACGGTCATGTTGTGGGGGGGATATTGTATATGGGATTGTGGGGGGGAAAGTGGAAAGGGAATTGAGAGGGAATTGAGAGGGAAGGAGCGGGATGAGATATTTGCCACCGGGTGTGTATTTATACGCGGCCCACAGGAACAAGCGCCGAGGCGCGCAAGCCCAAGCGCCCGACTGCCGAAGCGCCCAACACACACCTACACACAATACACACCACACGCTGTTAACGATCAAACGGGGACCAATGAGCGCACGGCGTGGAAGCCCGAGACTCGCAGGCGTCGCACCCTGAGGGGGCGCCACAGAAGGGCCCGCACAACACGCCAATGCGCAATGCGCAACGCACAACGCACAACGCTCCCTTGCAGCCTGGCCGCGCAGCTGCGCGCAGTCGCCCTATTCGCGTTCCTGCGGCTGCTTCTGTGCCCACCGAGCGCGTCCCGTTCGGCCACTGCGCGGTCGCCCCTAATTGGCGCATCCTCGGGCCGACACTCCCGGCGGTGGTGTGGGTGTGGTGTGTGGGTGTGAGAGTGTGGTGTGAGGGTGTTTCAGGGGCCGAGAGGGGCGTGGGCGTGCGATACCGGCGAGGTTCCGCTCGGCCGAGACGCCCAGCAGCTGCAGCCGCCGAAGTCGTGCGCCCTTTGCGCTTCACCCTGCGCTCATCGCGCTTCACCCTTCACCCTGCGCGCTTCACTCTGCGAGCTCATCTCTTCGCTCTTCGCTCCTCGCTCCTCGCGCTTCTCCCTTATCTCCCGTCTCATCTTGCACCGGGAATCTCCGGTTTCGACCGATCTCCGCTGTGTTGGGGTAGTCGTGCGGGGCGCGTGACCCTCGGCGGGTGCGGGGCGGTGTGCTAGGGCGGTGTGTTAGGGCGGTGTGCTAGGGCAGGGCATAGGGTCCAGCGCGTAGGGCTGTTAACGATCAGTTGTGAGGGTGTTAACTATCTATTTATATAGCGGCCCGCAACAGGGCGTGGGGGCGTGCAGAGAGACTACTGCAGAGAGACTACTGCAGAGAGAGTATTGCAGAGAGAGTACTGCAGAGAGAGTACTGCAGAGAGAGTACTGCAGAGAGAGTACTGTTCAATGATTCTTGCAACAACGATAATTGTAGAACACTCTGTGCTTCGCTCACTGCGTATTGTAAGAAGGACAGTTGAACAACACTCTGTGCTTCGCTCACTGCGTATTGCAACAACGATAATTGTAGAACACTCTGTGCTTCGCTCACTGCTCACACCATTGCTTGCTCGCTGACGCTCGCTTGCAATGGTGTAAGCAGTTCGCTGCGCACAACAATCACGCAAATATCTCATTCCACAGCATCTTCTTCAAATCCTTCGTCGTCAGCACGTCCTTGTAGTTGTCAAACTCAAAGAAGCTCGCCCGGATCGGCTCCCCCACGGGCTCGTCCGCCGCGTCGTGGTACGCCGCCAAGTACGGGTGGCACAGCACCTCGGCCGCCGATATCCGCCGCTGCGGGTCGAACACCAACAGCCGCCGCAAAAGGTCCACGCCCTGCGCGCTCACGTGGCCGAACAGCCGCGCCCAGTCCTGGCGCGGCGGCGGCGGCAGCGCGGAGATGTACTCCCGCGCGCGGCGCGACTCGACTGTGGCAAGGTCCCCCTGCGTGGGCGGGCCCAGCAGGGCGAATATAAGCGTGAGCTGCTGTCTGTAGTCGCGCCCCGGCAGCAAGGGCCGCTTCAAGAACATCTCGGCGAGGATGCACCCGAGCGACCACATGTCCATCGCCTTGGAGTAGCGCGCAGATGTGAGCATTACTTCGGGGGCCCTGTACCAGCGCGTCGCGACGTACTCCGTCATGGCCGCCGGCGGCGGGGCCCTCTCTTGTTCGGAGTCGCCTTGATCCTGCGTTGTGCTTTTGCTTTTGCTTTTGCCCTCGCCCTCACCCTCGTCCTCATCTATTATCCTGGCAAGTCCGAAGTCGCACACTTTCAAGTCGCAGTTTGCGTTTACGAGCAAGTTTGACGGTTTGAGGTCGCGGTGCACGACGTTGCGCGAGTGCAGCATCGTGAGGGCCCGCGCCGTCTGGTACGTGAAGTACTGGATGTGGTCGTCGCTCAGCGGCTGCGTCGCGATCACCTTGTGCAGGTCCGTCTGCATGAGCTCCTGGATGATGTACACCTCGTTGAACTGCGCGAACGCCTCCGGCCGCTGGATGTCGAAGATGGAGATGATGTTCTCGTGGTGGAACTGCTTGAGGATCTTGATCTCGCGCAGGGTGCGCAGGGCGAAGAGGGGTCGGGAGAAGGGCTCGATTTTCTTGATGGCGACGGTTTCGCCGGAGGGTTTGTGCGTGGCGGAGCAGACGATGCCGTACGCGCCTTCGCCCAGGAGGGACTTGAGCTGGAAGTCGCTGCTGATGTTGAAGATGATTTTGGGCATCGCTCGAGTGTACGAGCGAAGCGAGTACACGAGAGAGTACACGAGAGAGTACACGAGAGAGTGCACGAGAGAGTGCACGAGAGAGTGGGGCGAGGGAGGGAAGTGATGGAAGGCGGATGCACAAGTGTATGAAAGTACACGAGAGGGGAATATTGCTTTATTAGGAGATAGCAGCAGTGTACTTGCGTCTTGTTAATTTTCTTTAGTACCTACGTATATAGATGTATGCTTATGCTGTGGTGCGTTTATGCTGTGGTGTGCTTATGCTGTGTTGTGGTTATACCCTTGCTTATTCTTATACCCGTGCTGTGCATATACCCGTGCTTACACTCACACACAACATCATAAACGACCCTCTCAACTACAAATTTGCGCTACCCCCCTCGTTATATAGCATAGTATTCGGCCCTACTATGGTGTGATCTGCCTATTGTCCCGCGAACCTCAAAACTGGACAATACCGCGAGGTGAAACAGCATTTGCATACGTGCTGCTCGCGTCGCTTCACTTGTACACATCGCTGCCCGGGTGTTTCAGGTGGGTGTATTGCAATATTGCAATATTGCAATATTGCTTTGGGGTGTGGTTTAATAATGGGCCGGTGCATGCTCGGCGGCTATTCTGTTTCATGTGCCGTTGTACGACGCGGTCCGGCCGCGTGGTGCGATTTTTGGCTGGGCCGGGGGCCGTGGGCCGTGGGCTGCATGGAGGCGCCTGGAGGCAGGGCGGCACCCCTGCGCCACCCGGTATCTCGACACTACATTTACACCCTTACAACAAAGGGAAAGTACAAAACATAACCACAAGAGCATAAGTACAAGAGCGTAAGCACAAAAGCGTAAGCACAAAAGCATAGGTACAAAGCGTAACCACTATGAAATCCAATTACGTCCTTGGCGCGCTAGGCTCGTTCCTCGCACTCTGCGCCAATGCGAAGGCGGATTCCCCCTGGCAACCCCGGGTGGCCAAAACGTCCGACAGTAATATGGCGTGGTTTGAGATGTTCGACGACTCCACAACGCTGCTGAGACTCTCCCGCGATAAACTGGAGCGGTCGACCGACAATGGTGAGCACTGGAAGGGCGTCGACGCCCTGGACGGCCACAGCTTCAGAACGTTCCAGATAGACCAGAATTACCCGCACGACAGGGCGTTCGCAGTCGCCACTGACGACACTGTGCTCTGGATATCCGAGGACCAAGGTGACTCGTGGGTGCAGCGGCCGTTCCAATTGCCCGCGGAGCTATACAGCAAGGAATACCCACCGTACTGCTACCCGGAGTCCAACCCGGTCGAGAGGGACATGCTGCAGATGTCGTGCCAGGTGTGCCGCAAGCTCACAAAGGAGGAGATCGACGAGGCCAAGAAGCAGCGCCAGAAGGATAAGGAGAGTGGCAATTCGTTACTCGACGACTTGTTTGACGACGTCAAGAATATCTTCGCACAGGCTCCGGTGGGATGCGAGACAGTCGTGCTCAAGTCGGGCAACAGCGGGAAGTCATTCGACTTGATCAAGGCACCATACAAGGTGGAAGAAAACGAGAGGGCGTACCTCGTACACGCCGGATCCACATGTTCATGGGCTCGCAACGAGAGGGACTCCAAGATTTCAGTAGACGAGGCAACACTCATCTGCGAGTACAACAAGGTGCTGCGGACAAACGAGGGGAGTCACTCGATGAAGGGCGTGGCGCAACTGTTCTCAGTGACAGCTTCGGGCAAGGTCCAATCTTTGGACTTCTTCAATGATATGACCGTGAGCGCTGTCCAGGTACTGAAGTCGCACATCGTCGTGCTCACTCAGGAAGACAAGTTCAACGAAAATTCCAACAAGAAGATCTGGGTGTCAACAGATGCAAAGACATTCAAAGAGGCATACGTACCAACAAACTTGAACTTCAACCAGTTATCGATGTTTATATTCGAGGACTCTTTCGGACGCATTGTAATGCCGGCTAAGAAAGTCGACTACGAAAGAACGAAGACCAATGACGACGACAACGACAAGAACAGCGAAGATGGAGAAAGTAACATTCGCCATGGAAGACATAGCCAAGTCCGTAGAAACTTCCAATACAGCGAGGTGCTGGTTTCGGACTCCACGGGACTGAAATTCGACCAATACAACTGGATAGACAAGAGTGCGGATGGTTTCACCACCGTAGAACCGATTAACTTCCTCAAGGGTACAATTATCAATACATTCTTCTCTACGTATGGATACTTAGGCCACAAGAGTAAGGACGGGTCTCAAAAGAAACTCGTGGCTGCGTCAAAGATATCCTTCGATAACGGTGCATCCTGGAACCCATTGCGTGTCGTTGATCCAGAGAATAAGGACAAATATATCTGTAACATTGATGACCCAGAGACTTGTTCTATTGTATCCCTTAACAATTTCAACAACTGGGCCGTACCCTCGGCAGGCATATTGGTTGTTTCCGGAGCTTTGTCAGACGGGTTCAACTACGACCACGATGTTGAACGCACGTTTTTGTCGAGAGACGGTGGCCATTCTTGGAAGAAGGTGTTAGACTTCCCAACTATTTCAATTGTTGGTGATTCCGGTAATGTCATCGTCGCCACTCCTTTCGATTCTGAGAGCGATGGCGATCCGCAGTCGGAGATTTACTACTCTCTCGACCAAGGTGAGACATGGACAGAATACGAGTTGGAGGAATCTTTCTTCCCTGCAGTGCTCGAAAACACGACTCCAGATGGCTCCGGTGTAAACTTTATCCTTGAAGGGTTCGAGAACGGAAATATGGGTGATAATGACCGTACAACACGTCCATCAACATTTTTCTACACCATGGATTTCAGCGACGCATTTGGTGGCGTCAAATGTAAGAGAGAAGACTTTGAAACTTTTTACTTAAATGATGGCAACTGCATCAATGGTGCAAAGTACAGCTACAAGAGAAGAAAGTCTACTGCTAAATGTCTGGTCGGCGAAGTATTCACCGATCTTCAGCTAGACGAAGAGATTTGTGCCGAATGTACGGATGATGATTACGAATGTGCCTTTGAGTTTTCAAGGGACGCCCAGGGCTACTGTGTCCCAGACACACAGTTGATGGAATTCTCTGGAATTTGCGCTAAGGGTCAAAACAAGAAGGTTAATCTTCCTGTCAAGCAAAAGATCCTGGGTGACAAGTGTAAGAAGGAGATGCCAATCAAGACAACAGATGTTCCGTGCGGCGTCCTATCGGAGCCAAACGTAGGAACAGACAAAATTTCTGTTACCGAGAACACGATCAATGGTCAAATCAAATTCTACCAGTACTTCGACTCAGATGAAGATGAATCCATGATCCTAGCCAATTCTCGATACGAATTCTTCATTTCACACGATGGTGGAAAAACTATAAAACAAATTGACACACAGAACGAGAAGATTGTTGAGGTTATCTTCCATAGATTTTCAAATTCATCTGCATACTTGTTCACAACCTCTGGGTCTATCCTGATCACGAATGATAGAGGATACACTTTCTCATCGAGAAAGCTACCCGAAGCTCTTCAACTAGGGTTCCCATTGAATTTCCACCCAACCGACACAAATACTTTCATTTACTATGGTGGTAAAGGTTGCTCTTCGTCCATGTTCAACCCTGAATGTAGAGTTGTCTCATACATAACTAGGGATGGTGGTGTGACATTCGAGGAGATGCTGAACGACGCTGTGCACTGTGAGTTCACTGGTGCGCTATTCAAACACCCGGCAAACGAAAACATGGTTACTTGCCAGATGAGAGACGTTTCCAATGGTGCCAGAACCCTTGTGTCTTCCAACGACCATTTCAAATCTGATAAGAAGGTTATTTTCAAAAAGATTATCGGATACATGACTTCAGGAGGCTATAGTGTTGTGGCTGTCAGTCACGAGAACAAACAGCTACGTGCATATGTTACATTGGATGGTGAAGAATATGCTGAGGCCAAATTGCCACAGGATTTAAAGGACCTGGAACAAAGAACATTCACTGTCCTTGGTACTAATGCGGGCTCGATCTTCCTACACATGGGCACAAGTTCTGAGAGATCATTTTCGTATGGTGACCTACTTAAGTCTAACTCTAACGGAACATCATTTGTTACCTTACAAAAGGACGTCAACAGTAACATGGTCGGTCAAGCTGATTTTGAAAAGATCCAAGGACTTGAAGGTATTATCCTCATTAACTCAGTCGAAAACCCAGATGACGTCCAGTCTGGCAATAAGAAACTAAAGACAAAGATTACCTTCAACGATGGTGCAGATTGGCAATACCTAACACCTCCTGCTAAGGACTCGGAGGGCAAGAAATTTAAATGTAAATCCGGCTCTTTGGAAAAATGTTCATTAAACCTTCATGGGTATACTGAGAGACATGATGTCAGAGACACATTTTCTTCAGGATCTGCCCACGGTATGCTATTTGGTGTCGGAAACGTTGGAGAGTACCTACTACCAGAGGAGGAGTGTGCTACCTTTTTGACCACTGATGGCGGTCTTACCTGGTCTGAGGTTAAAAAGGGAGCATACCAATGGGAATTTGGTGACCATGGTGGCATCCTAGTTCTCGTCCCAGAGGATCAATCAACAGATACAGTGACATATTCGCTTGATTTTGGTAAGACATGGAGGGATCACAAATTCAGTAACGAGAAAGTCGTGATTTCTGATATAGTAACCGTCCCACAAGATTCATCCCTACGTTTCTTGCTTATTGGTCAGATGACGAATGTCAATGGAGCCCAAACAAAAATGTATTCTCTAGATTTCTCTGGAAGTTTCAAGAGACAATGCGATTTTGGCATTAATAATAATAAGAAGGATGATTTCGGTTTTGTTTCTCTTGCTACATCTCAAAATGAATGTCTATTTGGACACAAGGAGGAATATCTCAAGAAAATCAAGTATGACTGCTTTGTTGGCAGTGTTCCTTTGTCTAGATTCTCTAGAATCACAAAGAACTGTACTTGTACAAGAGGTGACTTTGAATGTGACTATAATTATGTTAAGAACAAGGATGGTACATGCAAACTGATCGAGGGTCTTTCTCCTGCCCCACCTTCCGATATCTGCAAGAAGAATCCAGACCTCATCGAGTTTTCTGACCCAACTGGTTACAGAAAGATTCCTCTCTCTACCTGCCAGGGTGGATTAAAATTGGATGTCTCCTCAGATATGTATCCATGTCCAGGTAAAGAGGAGTTGTTCAATAAGAAGTACGGTATCAGTGGAAAATCATTCCTGTTAATGTTCTTTGTGCCATTTGTGCTATTCATTGCATTCCTATGGTTCATATATGATCATGGAATTAGAAGAAACGGTGGTTTCTCAAGATTTGGTGAGATTAGACTAGGTGATGAAAACCAACTGATCGAGAATAATGGTACTGATAGAGCAGTCAACACTGTTGTAAGAGGAGGTCTAGTCCTATTTTCAGGGTTGATAGCTGGTGTCGAACTTCTCAAACGTGGAATGAAGAATCTCTCTCAGAGATTTGGTGGTCCACTCTCCTCTAGAAGAGGGCCAAGCTATTCCTCTTTAATGAACGATCAGTTCCTAGACGAAGCTGATGATTTATTGGCAGGTCATGATGAGGATGCCAATGATTTATCAAGCTTTATGGATCATGATACCAACTTTGACATCGACGAAGAGTCTAATGTGCCATCCGACAATGAGGTACGTGATGATGTTCCACAACAACCATACACCGATGATGTGGATTCAGATGATGTTCCAGCTCCACTGGAGAATCAGGAAAGTGATACTTCAACGACAGCAGCTCCGATTACATTATCGGATGAGACAAATGCAACTAGTAATGAACAGCAATAGTATATATCTATTACATGTAAAATACTTTTTAATTCAAACCATTGACATTTTATTTACGATATATTATTGAGTACAACAAGGTCAACACCGCATCATATGCAATGTAGATCGGTAGAACAATGATGGCAGGAACCGTATTATTGCATCGCTCTCTCCGCGCTGTCAGATAAGCAGGGAAGTAGGGTAAGTGAAATATCTATACATATATATATCTGGTGATCTGACCTGGTGCTAGTGCGTCAGGTTATCTGAAAAAAAGTATTGATATTAGTAGTGTCAACTGTAACATCGTATTATTGAGCCATGTGTTAACAAACTCACTATTTATAGAGTTGGGCAAGGTAACACGATTGCATAGTCTGTTGAAATAAGGTGCGTGCGACTTTTGGCGCCCAGTGCATGTGGTATGCAAACAAAGATATTTTTTTAGCTGCTTTTTCAAAAAAAGCCTTTACCGAGAAGTGCTCATCGAGGCCATGAACAATACTAAAGAAAATTACTAACAACTATAAGCACAGTTAAAATATGGTCCAATTCATATATTGATCATCAACCTAAAGCAATTGTACATCAAAGGAAAAAAATATACCCAGAAAATATGGCAAAATGCAAACATGTTGAGGAGTGGACCTTCTATAAGCTTTCGATTACCTCACAGGATAGTGAATTAGATGAGGAGACTGTGTTTGATGAAATGACATGGAGACAATGGCTAAGTAGTGCACTCAAGAGATCATATGGACTATTTGGAGAAGGCATTGAATATTATATTATAAGACATGATAAATCACTTGCATATGTTCGTGTTTCCAAGAAAGATAAGGATATTTTCTCTCAGTCTATTGCTACATATACGTCTAGTGATGAACTTGTTGGAAAACCGCTCATTGTGTCCATAGAGGTTGAAACTAATGACGTATATAAACTTTCACAGGACGATGATGATAGATTATGGTTAGACAGATTAAAAGATGATATAAATGACGATGAACTTTGCGAGGCATAACTCGTTGGTCTATCATTTACATACATTTGTCCAGAATAATTGTCACATTACGATCGTGGAGAATTAGAATAGATATATGCACTTCATAGTGATTTACATTACACCCACTGAAAAAATCCACACGAAGCTTCCTTGTCATTTAAATCTCCCTTTGGTCGTTTACAAGCCCAGAATTTCTTTCCTGGGTTGTTTGCTGTGCGTGAGGTCTTGAGAGTTGCTTCCTCCTTATGGTTGCACTGAGGCGGCTTACCAAAAACATCACTCATAGACTTTGTGTTCATATTATCATGAGAAACCACTGATTTTCGTATAATAATATTTGCATTTGATTCCCTAGTTCCAATATTACTGCCAACCGTCGAATGTACTACTTTCTTATTCGTGAAGAAGTTGTCGATGGATCTGGTTCTTTTGGCCGGGTTCGCTGTTACATTTGATGTCGACTCACCAACAATATTACTGGATGAGTGCGTATCTACTGGTGATGTTTTTGACCGTTTGGAGAACATTGATAAAATGTTCTGATTTCGCAAGTTGTATTTATATCGGGTTTCAAACCTTGGTATTTTTACTGTGTCAATTCCACTTGTTACAGTGAGCAATTTAGATCCGAGATCAGTGTAAACTGGACAATGATCAGAACCCACCACTTTCGGAAGTATATCAGCATTTATAATAGATTCCTTGAGAATCTTGCTAATTAATATAAGGTCAATTCTAGATCCATAATTGGCGGGTCTCGTGTTTTTTTGCATGTTCCAAACTGTGTACATTTTAAGCCTATCTCTAGTCTGTTTAGCTCTTGTACTATCTACTAATATCCCTTCCGTTGCAAGATCAGGTATGATCGAATCTGATAATAATTTATTTAGTAGGCGTCTATGGGGAACATTTGCATCCAGAATGAACTCTTGACACTGGGAATTGTACGCCGTTTCTAGGTCAGTTCCTTTTGTACAAATGCTTAGGTTCACGGATATGTTACTTAATGCATCCGCACTTTCAATTAGATCTCGACATATATTAATATCACCCATAAGAACCACTTTTTTCCCCATTTTATCAAAGTTCCTAATTCGATTGAAAAGAACCTTGATAAAATCCATTCTGAACACTTCGCCCTCAGGTGTCTGACCAGAATTGGCTGGAAGGTAAACACTTATAACGATTAGATCACAAGCCAATTCCACCATAACACATCTACCCTCTGAGTCTAGATTCAATAACTCATCGTGGTCCTCAATACCTAGATCATCATAACCTCCTAATCCGATTGTGTCATCATCCCTATATCGAATTGTTTTTCCGTTAGATTTAACTGTAAGTAGTCCAGAAATTCCTTCTTCCGCCTTGATAACCTTTAATATATTATACAACGGATGATCATCTGGCGGGATTCGCACCCAACAGCCTACTCCGGAATATCCTTTCTTCTTCTGAGGGATTGATATAAACGAATAGTAGCCATCGATCTTACCCCATTTCGGGATAGCAAGTGTATCCGTCTTTAATTCCTGGAACGATATAATGTCTGCACTAAAATAGTCAAACACAGATCTTAAAGACGAATTCATTTGCGAGAAGGGATAATAATGAAAAAATGTTCGCACTCCATTGACATTAAAAGTTACAAAACGTACATCTTCTTCATTTTCCTTCCTCGCAATTGTATCTACCTCGTTTTCCTCCATCAATTGGTCTTTTAAAGATGATTCTTATAGAACCAAGTGATACCTGTTGATCTTCTTCGCTACTGTATATATTTCATGGTATTCCACTAACAAATAACGGGTGTCTTCTCTTTTTTTTTTATGGTGTCGCGATGAGATCTCCGGTAGTTCAACTTGCACTATTGCAATTACAATGAGATATTATGCCGTTTTCTCTTATACAAATCTATTTATAAACTATCTATGTTTCCTTTGTATCGGTTAATTTACCCTTACCGATAACTGCTTGAATATGACTCCTTTCTTTGACGAGAATTAGCACCAAGAGACCTACAGCGTACGATATATTGATGAATAATTGTTGGAAATTTCTAACATACCCAATTGTCATCCAGTTGATTAAACATACCGATAAGCCTGCCACAAGTACGATTTTAAAATTGTGGAAATTCACGAAGAAGGAGGACTCCGATGTATACAACTTTCTGTAAAAGTTTTTGATAAACAGCACACAATAAATGATTCTTAGAATCATGTTAATGATGTTGCTCAGGATCAAACCGTTTATTGATAAGTCTAACTTACCAATTAAAATCCAACAGTTCACTAGAAAAATCCCCGAAAAGGCCATCATGAAATAGGAATGTTTCAAAATTTGATCACCTGTAGCAACACTCTGGAAGAATGCCTCGAATATACCATTCATAGATAGGAATGGCAAGTAGAAACAGTACACTCTGATAGTGTCTAATACCGAGGTAGTTGACCACTTCGAACCAATCAAAAACTGAAGTAGGAATGAAGAGTTCACAGGCCCAAAAATGATGATCATGAGGGATAGGTACAGATAGAATTTGGTCAAATTAACCAGCACATCCATCGATAGTCTCAAATTTCTGGAGTTTTGAGTTGTCAAAAGACGAGCCAAAAATAATCTAAGGGATTCTTCAATTGGGGCAAAAAGAAGTCTCGTAACTAATGAACCGTAATTGGAAAGCAATGAGTAAATTCCCTGTTCTTCTACTGTACACATGCGGTTTATGATTAGCTTGTCACCCTCAGTAAGTAAGTGCTTGAAGCAGAGCTGGAAATACACCTTTTTAAAGTGCTCAAGGATATCCGACTGGAAGTAGTAGTGTCTTTTGTAGCTGGATGAATCGGAGGGAACGGCAATTCTCGTTAAACCAATATTAAATAATGCCTTTGGTTTGTAGTTTCTGAGATAGTCCCAGTAGTAGCATACTAATAAGGTCAATGCATGTGTGAGTTTAGCCAGAGCAAAAGCCAGGATCGCAATACCTTCCTTATTGGTGTCAGTTATTTCCAAATCTCCGATACTTACTAGGTGATTTTGGAAAAGGTATATGACACAGAAATTAACCAGACAGGACATTGTGACGGCAATACTCTCGAATCTCGATCTTACATTGTAGTTGAGAAGAAACTGGTTGACGATGTAGAAAGGTTCGCTGAGCAGCTCCACAAGCATACTGGCCCAGACAATGAAAATGGACCACTGGAAAAATGGTAGTGTAATGAAATATTCATTAATGTTGGTATACTGCCATGTTGTTAGCACCAACGATAAGGGAATACCAATCCATAGTGGTATGTGTGCAAAGTTAACCATTGTCTGGAGAACATGTTTATTGTGATGGCCTGGCACATCGAGATCATTACTCTTTTCTGACCCTTCATCGTCATCCTGGTCATTGTTGTCATCTCTGATTCTTAGGGTAGATAATCTAATTGCCTCTCTACTGAAAAATAAAACAGTACCCAATATGAACTCTAAGAAGGCTGTGATACCAAAGATCCTGGGGGAAAGAAACCTCACAAGTACACTATTCAGCAAGAACGTGATGATCTTGGTGAAAAGTTGTGCAAGCATAAGAAACGTCGCACCTTTGGTGGACTTTTTCAGGATATGCTCACTCGAGGACATAATTGCTTTACTTGGGTCAGTCTTTTCCAAGGAGAAATGACAAATTCAGGCAAAAACAGTTCCTATTAAACATCTGGTGAATAGTTCATAAAAGGCTGTTATTGTTCCCATTAAACAGGACGAAGAGAACACGCGACTATGAAAACGCGCATGGGCCGTTTCTCTATCCGGAAAAGGTACCCGCAGGTCTCCTCCAGATAAAGAGAGGCAAGTACTATCCACAACAAATAAAATAAAGACAAGAGTTAAAGCAGACTGACAATTCCAAGTCATCACACAAATTAACCATGAGTAACGAGAACAACACAACTGATAACATCGTGGAAGATCCTTATAATGAATACCAAAGCGGTAAAACTGACAGGGTGCCGACCCTGGAAGAAGGAGGAGATGACCCTAAAGACCCCCTCGATAACTCGCATATATACGAGCTTAGGGAGCAAGACCGTTGGCTACCCATAAACAATGTGGCGCGACTTATGAAGAACACACTGCCAATGACAGCAAAGGTTTCAAAGGATGCAAAAGAATGCATGCAGGAGTGTGTCAGTGAGTTTATCTCATTTGTAACGAGTGAGGCAGGAGACCGTTGCACTGCAGACAAGCGCAAAACGATAAACGGAGAAGACATTCTTATATCACTTCATGCCCTCGGATTTGAGAACTATGCTGAGGTGTTAAAGATTTACCTTGCCAAGTACAGACATCAACAAGCTCTTCGCAACCAGCAAATGCTGGAGGAAGAGGAGGAGCGTTTAAGAGATGGTCAAGTAACACAGGAACCTGTGGAAACTTCGAGCAACGAACCTTTGCAGTCTGACCAACCGCAGTAACGGAAAATGCGACAAGTCCCGAGTGTGCTTCCTGGTCCCGATGTCTCCTCCCCGAATTTCACTTAACGATCGGGCAAACGCCTATCGTGCCCCACCACCCCTTATATATAAATATATACATATTCCCAACAGTCGGAAGACACCTGTAACCCCTCGTAGGTTTTGGAATACGCTCAGCCCATTCATTAACAAATGGGTCTAGCAATGTCTCCAAAACGAACCACTCTTATATGAGCACAGCCTGCACCCCGAAATGCGTTTCAAGGGCCCTTCCTGAAATTTTGAACGGGACGGGGCGAGCACCCGCCACAACTTTTGCCACCCACCTGGACTTACAAAGAAAACACCTTCGAAATATATTCAAGGGACCGTCGTTTAAGTGCTTGTCCTGCCAACTTTAGTCCAAATAAACACCAGATCTCGTAGAGTAACTATTATATCGTCCCGTTATGCTACGATTCAGATCTGTTCCGACACGCAGTCTGACCAGACTGCTTCGGAGTCCTCAAATGATGACTGCCCGCATCAGTCTTCCCAGACGCTACGCTACAAGTCTTGTTCCCAAGAATGACCTGGAGCAGTTCCAACTAGCTTTTCAAAGTTCCATGCAGATGAGAAGTTCAAAGACCAACGACCAAAAGTCTGTACCTAAGGACAAAAAGAAGGACGATACAGATATCGAGAAGAAAGACGAGAAGAAGGATGAGGTTCCTGTGAATAAAAACAATTCCGCCTCTATCAAACGCGCTTCTAAGAGTTCCTCTAATTCTATGGGTGCACCAGCCGCTCCACCAAGTAACAATAATAACGGCAAAGGTGATGGAAACGATGACATTGGAGATCCAGTCAGACCAGATTCCGTTCTCCCAGAAATCTATCCACAGATGCTCGCTCTCCCTATTTCTAGACGGCCACTTTTCCCTGGTTTTTATAAAGCGGTAGTTATATCAGATCCCGAGGTTATGAAGGCCATTACAGAAATGTTGGATCGTCAGCAGCCATATATAGGTGCTTTCATGCACAAGGACTCCAGCGTTGACACCGATATTATTGAAAGCATGGACGACGTGCATCCGGTTGGTGTTCTCGCTCAGATTACCAGTGCATTTCCAAGTAAAGACGACAAAACCGGGGCTGAGACAATGACAGCATTGCTGTACCCACACAGAAGGATTAAAATTGACGAACTAATCCCCCCAAATAGATCTGAGGAAGAGAAGGTAGCAAAGAAAGATATCAGAATCGAGGATATCGTGGTAGAAAAGATTGTTGAACCAGTTGAAAAATCCAAGACTGAAAAGTCCATAGAGACTACAGATGAATCACAAGTCGCAGTTGAGAAAACAGATGACAAGGTTGTCAGCAACGCCGCTACTGGTGAATCGCAGGTATCTGAATTTAACCCAACTGAGTTCCTAAAGAAATTCAGCATCTCATTGGTTAATGTGTCGAATTTAGAAGATGAACCTTTCGACAGAAAATCCCCTGTGATAAACGCCCTGACGTCTGAGATATTGAAGGTGTTTAAAGAAATTTCTCAATTGAATACCATGTTCAGAGAACAAATTGCCACATTCTCTGCCTCAATTCAGTCTGCAACCACAAACATTTTCGAGGAGCCTGCTAGATTGGCCGATTTTGCCGCCGCAGTGTCTGCAGGAGAGGAAGATGAACTGCAAGATATTCTTGGTTCTTTGAATATCGAGGAGCGTCTAGAGAAGTCTCTACTGGTTCTGAAGAAGGAGCTAATGAACGCCGAGCTGCAGAATAAAATCTCTAAGGATGTTGAGACTAAGATTCAAAAGAGACAGAGGGAGTACTACCTAATGGAACAGCTCAAGGGTATCAAAAGAGAGCTTGGTATCGACGATGGTCGTGACAAGCTAATTGAGAAATATAAGAAGAGAGTGGAAAAATTGAAGCTTCCAGACAATGTTAAAAAGGTATTTGATGATGAGCTAATGAAACTTTCAACTCTAGAGACATCAATGTCAGAATTTGGGGTCACGAGAAATTATCTGGATTGGTTGACATCCCTTCCTTGGGGTCTTGTATCCAAGGAACAATACTCCATTGATATTGCAAAGACGATCTTGGATGAGGACCATTACGGTATGAAGGATGTCAAGGACCGTATCCTTGAATTTATTGCTGTAGGTAAACTTTTGGGTAAGGTCGATGGTAAGATTATATGTTTTGTTGGCCCACCGGGTGTTGGTAAAACATCTATTGGTAAGTCGATTGCTCGTGCTCTGAACAGACAATTTTTCCGCTTCTCGGTTGGTGGTATGTCTGATGTGGCTGAAATTAAAGGTCACAGGAGAACATACATTGGTGCCCTCCCCGGTAGAATTATTCAGGCATTGAAGAAATGTCAGTCCCAGAATCCATTGATCCTAATCGACGAAATTGACAAGATTGGACATGGAGGTATGCACGGCGATCCATCATCCGCACTGCTCGAAGTTCTAGACCCAGAACAAAACAACAGTTTCCTGGATAATTACCTAGATATTCCTATCGATCTATCAAAGGTTCTATTTGTCTGTACTGCCAACACCCTGGACACGATTCCAAGACCACTTCTTGACCGTATGGAGGTTATTGAACTAACTGGTTATGTCGCTGACGAGAAAGTTCAGATCGCCGAGAGATATCTGGTACCACAAGCCAAAAAGACTGCAGGTTTAGAGAATGCAAAAGTTGATTTGACTGAACAGGCTGCCATTGCTCTAATGAAGCACTATTGTAGGGAGAGTGGTGTCAGAAATCTCAAGAAGCAGATAGAGAAGATTTACCGTAAGGCCGCATTAAATATTTTGAAGCAGCTTGATGCTACCTCGGATCCAGTGGTTGAGGCATCTTCTACAGCCAAGGATGTGGATTCGACTGAGAGTTCGGCTATTGAAACTAAAAAAGAGGACGACAATGCCACAGCTATGGTTGTTCCTGATGATATCAGCATTGCCATTACACCCGAAAATCTAAAGGACTATGTTGGACCACCAATATATACTACGGATAGACTATATGAAACTACACCACCAGGAATTGTTATGGGTCTGGCCTGGACTAGTATGGGTGGATGCTCGTTGTATGTCGAATCTGTTTTGGAGCAACCTTTACATCACTGTAAGCACGCTAGCTTAGAGCGCACGGGTCAACTAGGTGACGTTATGAAGGAATCGTCCCGTCTAGCATATTCGTTCTCCAAGATGTTTTTGGCTAAGCATTTCCCAGAGAATAGATTTTTCCAGCAAGCTTCCATACATTTGCATTGTCCAGAGGGAGCGACCCCTAAGGACGGACCATCTGCGGGTGTCACGATGGCTACGTCGTTCATTTCTCTTGCTCTAAACAAGTCTATTGATCCAACTGTCGCCATGACGGGTGAGTTGACACTAACGGGTAAGGTTCTACGCATTGGTGGTCTGAGAGAGAAGGCTGTTGCTGCCAAGAGATCTGGCGCTAAAACCATTATTTTCCCTAAGGACAACTGGAGTGACTGGGAGGAACTTCCAGCTAATGTGAAGGAAGGACTGACCCCACTGCCAGCCGATTGGTACGGTGATGTATTCGATAAACTATTCGCTTCCGTATCAACAGAACAAGGTAATTCTGTCTGGTCCTCTGAATTCAAGTTGCTGGATGCCAAGAAGAAGAAGGACCATGATCAGGATGATGAATAAGCAGATCTGGTCAAGGTCTGAACTGTAAATAATAAAAGAAATGTCATATTACATAACAGTATATTATTATAATAGTAATAATCTTAATTAAAATTATATTTTATCCACACAGTAACGAAACCGCATGTATGGTGGTTCTACGGTATTTTGTGTGTGGTCTACCGGGTAACGCGTGCATGAATTAGTTTTCCATTTTAGGAAATATCGCCAAAATTGTTTTGAGACTGGAAAAATTAAGAGGCTACTTTTTTTTTTTTCGTTAGTTAGGACACCACTGCTGTTGCAGGAATTATTTTAAACTAAACATTAAACTGTCTTATTTCTATCTCGTATAATCATATTTCGATTCAATCAGTTCCATAGCAACCAAAACATATTTATATTGAAACATGTCTGATAATAGAAGACGTAGACGTGAAGCTGAAGACGATTCTGACTCTGAGAACGAATTACCACCATCCTCTCCACAGAATCAAGATGATAACTATTACAACCCAGTATCATCTCCAATTGGTGCTCCTGTAGATGACATGGCCAACCCCGAGGGTGCTGACGACGAGATTCTCGATGCGCCAGATATCGACGAGGTAGAGGAGCAGATGAACGAAGTTGATTTGATGGGTGATGACATGTACCGTGATTATGGTTCAGACCCAACAAAGGATAGATATGACGCGGCAGATATTGATGACAGAACCCACCAGGAGTTATCGTTAGCCGATCGTCGTCGTGTTGATGCCCAATTACAGGAGAGAGACCGTCTTCTGAGAAACACAGCCTATTTGGAGGACGAAGAGGAAGATGAGAATGCCAATCAACTTGATGAAATGGGTCTTCCAGTCCAGAGACGTAGACGCAGAAGGGAATACGACACTTTCGAAAACAGTGATGATGAACTACTAGACGATATGGTGGTCGACCCTCTATCAGAAGAATTGAGTCTGGAATCTCTGAGTAATGTGAAGGCTGCAAGCTATTCTGAATGGATCACCCAGCCTAACGTCTCCAGAACAATTGCGAGAGAGCTAAAGAGTTTTCTATTGGAGTATACTGATGAAACGGGTAGATCTGTTTATGGTGCCCGTATCAGAACACTTGGTGAAATGAATTCTGAATCGCTCGAAGTTAATTACAGACATCTCGCCGAGTCTAAGGCCATTCTTGCCCTATTTTTGGCTAAATGTCCCGAGGAGATGCTGAAGATTTTCGATTTGGTTGCAATGGAGGCCACCGAATTGCATTACCCAGACTACGCCAGAATTCACTCCGAAATTCATGTGCGTATATCTGATTTCCCAACTATCCATACTCTGCGTGAACTTCGTGAGTCAAACCTTTCATCCCTGGTAAGAGTCATGGGTGTAGTTACCAGAAGAACTGGTGTTTTCCCTCAACTCAAGTACGTAAAGTTCAACTGTCTGAAGTGTGGTACCGTGCTGGGGCCATTTTTCCAGGATTCCAATGAGGAGATTAAGATCTCCTTTTGTACAAACTGTAAGTCAAAGGGTCCATTTTCACTGAATGGTGAAAAGACAGTGTATCGTAATTATCAAAGAGTTACGCTGCAGGAATCGCCAGGTACTGTCCCAGCTGGTCGTCTTCCAAGACACAGAGAAGTGATTCTACTCGCTGATCTGGTTGATGTTGCAAAGCCTGGTGAAGAAGTTGAAGTCACGGGTATCTACAAAAACAACTACGATGGTAACTTGAACGCAAAGAACGGTTTCCCCGTCTTTGCAACCATTATTGAAGCCAATTCAATCAAGAGAAGGGAGGGTAATGCTGCGAATGCCTATGAAGAAGGTCTTGATGTGTTCAGTTGGACAGAGGAAGAAGAACGTGAATTTAGAAAACTGTCAAGGGATCGTAGCATCATTGACAAGATTATCTCCTCGATGGCTCCTTCCATTTATGGTCACAGAGATATCAAGACAGCTGTTGCCTGTTCCTTATTCGGTGGTGTTCCAAAGAATGTCAACGGTAAGCACTCCATTCGTGGTGATATAAATGTATTACTTCTGGGTGATCCTGGTACCGCCAAATCCCAGATTTTAAAGTATATCGAAAAAACAGCCCACAGAGCTGTTTTCGCTACCGGTCAAGGTGCTTCTGCTGTCGGTTTAACTGCGTCTGTTAGGAAAGATCCTATCACAAGAGAATGGACCTTGGAAGGTGGTGCTTTGGTTTTGGCCGATAAAGGTGTCTGTCTGATTGATGAGTTTGACAAGATGAATGACCAAGATCGTACATCTATCCACGAAGCCATGGAACAACAAAGTATATCTATTTCTAAGGCTGGTATTGTGACTACGTTACAAGCGCGTTGTTCTATAATCGCCGCAGCCAATCCAAATGGTGGCCGCTATAACTCCACCCTTCCACTAGCCCAAAACGTCAATCTAACAGAACCAATTCTTTCGAGATTTGATATTCTGTGTGTGGTCCGCGATCTCGTTGATGAAGAAACAGATGAGAGATTAGCCAAGTTCGTTGTTGGTTCTCATATTAGATCCCATCCTGAGAATGAGGAAGGTGAGGATGATGAGGATGCAAATGAGAATGAGAATGGAGATGAGAATATGGATGATGAGGACCAAGAAGTTTCTGCAAGACAAAAGAGATTGCAAAGACAAAAGAAACTGGAAGAGGAAATCTCGCCCATTTCTCAAGAGATGCTAATGAAATATATCCACTATGCCAGAACTAAGGTGTACCCAAAACTACATCAAATGGATATGGACAAGGTAAGCAGAGTTTACGCAGATTTGAGAAGAGAGAGTATAACAACCGGTTCTTTCCCTATCACCGTTCGTCACCTCGAGTCCATTCTGAGAATTGCAGAGTCATTCGCTAAAATGAGACTGTCTGAGTTTGTGTCCTCTTGGGATTTGGACAGAGCCATTAAGGTTGTCGTTGATTCGTTCGTTGACGCCCAAAAGATCAGTGTACGTCGCCAGCTTCACAGGTCTTTCTCTATATACACAATGGGTCACAGAGGTTCTGCCTGATTATCGGACCGCATTAATGCTGGACCCACCTGATACTTGAAAATAATATGTAATTGAGTCGCGTATACAGTTGTAATTTTAAAGAAGAATATAAGGAAAGTTTGACGGAGTATGATAGCGTTGAAACTTTTCCACTGTAATTAATCCACGTTTTCTGGAGCCTTTGTGCTGTCCTCTGCAGATACCCTTGCGTTTGGGTTTATCTTGGCCTTCGTTTCGATTCCGTATACTCGGTAAAGCAGTTCTTGGGCATCCTCCTTTGCTATCATAATATTTATTGATTTTACACCCTTCCAGATTGGAATCAGAAGGGACTCTTCTCCCTCCCCTTCCCTCTGCAGATGTACAAATGCACAGCCGATGCTAAAGCTATTTAGCAATGTAATCATTTCCTCGCTGACGCCATGAGCAAGCAAAAAGTCGTAAGTTGGAAACGGTTCCTGTAGGATGACCTTCAAGAAATCCTTGTCCACGTGTATGACCCTGTTGTTGTTCATGTATTTCCTTATGCATGGTATCGCTTCGCTGTGAATTCTCCAAGGGCACTCGATGTCGTCTCTCTGGTAAACGAACATCTTTACACCTGCATAAATCATTTTCAGTTTCTCCTTATTCAGCTCTATTATCTGTTTCAGTGCTGGGTCTGTTGTGTATACGACACGAGTAGCCTCGCCTGTGCCGTTTCTAACCAGGCAGCAATCCCTGTGGAAATCCTGGTTTATTCCAAAAAATGACCAGCATTTAGCCATAGCTTCGTCATCCCCATTGATGTAATTGAATGGTTCATCGATTGCATCTAGAGGTAGGGCCTCCTTTTTCTTTGGGTGGTTGGTGGGGGTCATCTGACCGTGATGTTTCGGTGGTGCGTCAGCTAAATCCATAGCGGCTAGGGTATCGTTGCATTCGGCAGCTAAAGCATTGTTGCGTTCGGCGGCTAAATCACCACTACATCCAGCGACTAGGGCACCGTTACGTTCGGCGGCTAAGGCCCCGTTGCGTTCGGCGGCCAAATCACCACTACATCCAGCGGCATTCCCAGATATCTTCTTCTCCAGCACAGCGACAAAGAATCCACCGGTATTTTGCTGGTGTGGTAGAATTCTGATACACCTCTCCAGATGAAACCTTTGGGTCTCGTCTACACTTGGCTCAAACCAACTATCCACCGTCCCCTCGTCTCCACACTGCCTCGTCTCGAGATCCCTGTCGATCACCGGCCAGTGCGACACACCCTGTGATCTTTTCAAAGTGGGTAAACGGTCTGAACAGTCGACCAATTCCACGCCACTGCCCCACTTCCTTAATGCCTGTGCCACCACTGCTTCGTCTTCGATTGGGTTCAGCGAACAGGTTGAATATACGAGTCGCCCGCCCTCCTCCAGCAACTCGATGCCTCTATTCAGAATCTTCCACTGCAACTTATGAAGCCCCAATGCATTCTGGTGTTTCCAATCACTCCACACGTTGATATTCTTCCTGAGCGTCCCGTCCCCTGAGCACGGCACATCGCACAGCACCCTGTCGAACCTGAGCCACTTGTGCTTCGCATTTGCATTCTGCTCGACAGCTATCCGCGGGAAGAACTGTGCGTCGTGGTTCAGGATCAAGTAATTCGCACTGCGCAGTCTCTTGAGCTGGTGCACCAGCATGTGGGACCGCCTCGTGTCCGAATCGTTGGCGATGACGAACCCGGATGGCGAGCCACTGCCCGCCTCGGCATGCAGGGCCTCGATCAACTGGGCAGTCTTTGAACCCGGCGCAGCACACATGTCGAGCACTTTGTGGTGCGGTCGCACATCCAGCAGGAGTGGGGGCACCATGGACACGGCTTCCTGCCTCGATATGTTTCCCGCGCCCGTCTCCAGCACTAGGAACCGCTGTGTGCTGGAAAACTTGTCATTCTTGCGCATGACACGCTTGGGAACGTCTATCTGCCAGCCTAGGGCGTCAGGGTACCACGAGAGAGGCTGTGGCGGGTCTACCTTGACACCTTCAAACTCCACGCCGGTCAGCTTGCTGAGATGATCCTCTTGGAACAAGCGCAGCACCTCGGCGCGCAGTTTGGCAGAGGTGGATCCGGTAACCCTAAACGTCAGGGGAAGCGGTTCCTGGCACGCCTTTTTGAATTGGTCCCACTCTTCATCGGGAAACAGTTGCAGCGATCTGTAGTACTTCTCCCACACCGGGTTCTCCTTCTCGATATTCGCCCAGCACCGGTTCCCACCGCTCTTCCTTCCGTAGTGCTTCTTCCTAGCCATTGGTCTTTTGCTTTTGGGTATTCGAACCAACTACAAAGCACTGTAAACCATGATAAACACAACAGTATCGAAGCAAATCCCTCAAACAAGGGTCGTAAATGTATCATCTCATCGCATCTCGGATCCTACATGTGTCATCTCATCGCACCTCGGATCCCAGGTCATCGCAAAAAAAAAAAGAACTACCCGGCCAATGCAAAAACACCGTGCTACCCGGCCAATGCAAAAACACCCGGTGCTACCCGGCCACAGCAAAAAGGGCAACCCGGCCACAGCCGTCCAACGCGACAAAAATAATTGGACAGTGGTTCCCTCAACGACCGCGGCGCGGCCGAGGCCACGCCAGCGCTAGGCTGAGCAATACTCCACCGCACTACCAGTGAGTTGTTGGCCCCCACAGGGGGGACCAATTTTGCGTGCACGATTTACACACAGAACAGTGCAGTCCCAGTCGCCTCCATCACGGGTCACGCCTGCCGATGCTGGATGAAACTCCCCTACGGCGGTTGACGCAAGGCGGTTAGGCCAGGCTACGTTGCTGCTCCAGGCAGACACGGCGGATTTCTCGCGCCGGCTGCCCTAGGGCATATCGCCCGTGAGGATCGATTTGTTGGTGAAACTGGGACACGTTCTCTAGTGCCTGTCCGCCTTGTCGGGTTGACCAGGCAATCACCACTTCCCAACCCGGCGACAGCGCAAAAGCGGCGGACAGAAGGTAGTTACGGCAAGGGGAGACACAGCGCAGGCGGGCCCGCCCCGAAAACAAAGAGTTCTCAGAACGGGCCGCACCCTTTACCCCTCGAGGGGGCGTGCAGTCTGTGCCCGGCAGATGGGAAGTTTTCGTTCCCAGGCCAGGTATCTCCGGTCGTTCGGTTCCACTAGAAGCCATTACAGCCTGGTCTGGTGAAGAGGCAGGTTCGGTATAAGAGGGAGGGGACATGGGGGGTGGACATTTTCTCTTGTATCTTGCGTTAGTGATATGGTGGCAGCGGTGTAATGGGTGTGTTTGATAGCTGGGGTTGTAGGGTATGTAATGGTGGTGGTGGTGTGGTGATAGGTGCGTTTGCTGTGTAGTTGTGCATGGTTTTATATGATTTGTTCAGGGGCGGCTGGTCAGCGTGTGCGGAGTATTCGGTCTCTGTATTTGAAGAAAAGCCCTCTTGGAGGCTATGTTTTGTTGCAGAGGTGTGATTGCGAATGGAGGCTATGTGTTTGTGTGGGTTTTGGAAGTTTCTGGGGCATACACGTCATTTTCGTATGGAAATACTCATATATGGGGTCCTACTCTTGTGTGCAATGTAATATGGTCTATTTTGGGGTATAGAGTTGTATATATT
>JAKTPZ010000001.1:71775-103273 GCA_030579215.1 Maudiozyma pseudohumilis
TCACCACTTCCCAACCCGGCGACAGCGCAAAAGCGGCGGACAGAAGGTAGTTACGGCAAGGGGAGACACAGCGCAGGCGGGCCCGCCCGAAAACAAAGAGTTCTCAGAACGGGCCGCACCCTTTACCCCTCGAGGGGGCGTGCAGTCTGTGCCCGGCAGATGGGAAGTTTTCGTTCCCAGGCCAGGTACCTCCGGTCGTTCGGTTCCACTAGAAGCCATTACAGCCTGGTCTGTGTAATATCTATTAAACTGGGACAATGGCTTGTCCTTTTATACGAACTGTATATACAAGGGACCTAGATCCGGAGGCTATGGTTTCTCGAGGACGTGGTCTTTTATATGTCACAAGCCGTGAGACTGACGGCTCGTCGCGCGCGTCGCGCGCGTTGATTGGTTGGCGCCGGTTCGGGCGCGGGCTGGTCACGTGACATTTTCCTGAGCTGCTGTTGCGAGGCCTTAATGTTACAGTCTGGTGAAGAGGCGGGTTTGGTATAAGAGGGAGGGGACATGGGAGGTGGACGTTTTCTCTTGTATCTTGCGTTAGTGATATGCTGGCGGCGGTGTAGTGGGTGCGTTTGATAGCTGGAGTTGTAGGGTGTGTAATGGTGGTGGTGGTGTTGTGATAGGTGTGTTTGCTGTGCAGTTGTGCATGGTTTTATATGTTTTGTTCAGGGGCGGCGGGTCAGCGTGTGCGGAGTATTCGGTCTCTGTATTTGAAGAAAAGCCCTCTTGGAGGCTATGTTTTGTTGCAGAGGTGTGATTGCGAATGGAGGCTATGTGTTTGTGTGGGTTTTGGAAGTTTCTGGGGCATACACGTCATTTTCGTATGGAAATACTCATATATGGGGTCCTACTCTTGTGTGCAATGTAATATGGTCTATTTTGGGGTATAGAGTTGTATATATTAAAGTACATATTTTTCATATGTATGAGAATGCATACTTCCCGTCATTCTCTTATTCTTACATCTTATAAAGTTTTTTTAAAGGTGTCGAATATTTGGTATATTTTCCAGTTTGGGTTGGCAAGTTTGGGTCTTCTAAAGGCAGCTATAAAACATTGTTCGACATGGACAGTAAGTCCATCGACTCTTCGTTGTGGTATATGTAATAACTTGTCATTGCCATTCCTACTGATGGATATTTTTAAACATTTGTTTTTTTGAGATATTTTTGTTTACGTATAGCACTTTATTTGTAACTTTCACATTTTCTTAAATATCAACTACCATTACAACATTTCCAATTTTATTTCACACGTTCGTAACAAAAAGTACAATAAACTCATATCAATTATTTAATGTTGCAATATCCATTCAACTAGGGCAATTGTTTCTATCAACTCTATTATCTGTAATATTCTCTGGGGCCTAGATTGATAAATTTCTGTTCTCAACAATATCACCACACAAAAATATTTAGTCGACACTTGCCCAGACACAAACTACTAATGAAAATGTAGACAGCTCTTCTATTTACACCACCCGCTTTGCCGCCTCGCAACCCCATCGTAATATCTCTAAACTACCTGTAATGAGAGAGCATCACTTTTACTGAGCCCATCGCCCTGTGCGCAAGGATCCAAAAAAAAAATGCAATCCCATAACAACTATTCAAAGTCAGCTTCTCTATAAATAAAACCCTGCTTCATCAAGCTCACAACTACAGAAACACACCAACAACACCGTGCAAATGACAACCCCCAGTCAGAAGACAGAGGAGGATATCCAACGGATATCCCACGCCATGGACATGATGGCAAAGCTGATCCTGCAGAAGCGCGAGGGAGACGCACACCTAAAACTGGAGTACCAAAAGAAACTGAATCAGGTAAACACACTGATAAATATGCTTTTAGCACTCAATGGCAACGAGGATACTCCGATGGTAGTAGATGAGAGCGCTCTCGACAGACTCATGCGGGATGGCGTGGAGATTATCGAGAAAGGTGAGCAGAAGCAACGCTACGCCCTGATACCAGTTGTACCCGACGATGACAGCAGCACTAGCATACCAAACAACAACCTAAAGAAAAAGAAAAAGAAGAAGAACAAGATAAATTGTTCATACTGTAAGGAAACAGGCCACACACGTGCTGCATGCCCGACAAGACTGCTCAACCCCAAGCCATCACCAGCATGAAGACATACCAAGCAAGGCTATGCGTTGCTTCGGTGCCTTCCACCCCATTTATTCATATTTATAATTTTTTTTTTGGTGTTGGAACTGTTGTTTCAGTTTCAACTTTGCATGAAATACGTATCTATTATTATATATACAGCACACTCGCTGTGGAACATGCATGCACTTCGAGCTGTTTCCAGTATTGTCTCATAAGTAATCTGAATTAATACGCTAGCTCAACGAGACACTATAGTGCGCTCACTTTCTCTCACTCATCGCCTCTCTTCTTGTGGCATCCTGAAGAAGATTGGTGTCCACCATGTTCTTGTTCAGGTATACGTATCTGACGGTAGACCCTCTGATGAAGATATTTCTTACGGAGATTAGGTGTGGGTACTTCTCCTGATCCGTGCACGAAATATTGTCCAGTTTTAGGTTCAGGAACTGGTCTACAGACTGTAGTGTGCCTTTTAATTCGATGTCATTCTTTAACTGTTGATATGATTGTACGCATTGCGAGTACATCTTGTTAGTATAATTGAGCTAAATGAAGGTAGCCAAACCGAACGGGGAGCTCCGTGCAGGGCGAGAGAGGAGAACACATACCTGGACAACCACTTCCTGGTCCACTAGAGTCTTGAAGAAGGAGAAAAACAGCATTTTTATGTGTGTGTGAGTGTGCGTTGCCTTGTTGTTTGAGGTGTTCCCTTTGTCTGTACATTAACCTTTTCATGCTTGCATTTATTGCTGTTATACTTTCCGAATTTTCACTGAGCCGACAGCGCGAGGTCGCACTTTGGACATTGGTTGGCACGTGAATTAATCGCCGAGAGGGATAACGGTCGACGTTGATGAGATGTGTCTTTGTTTGCCATATTTATATTGGATTACCTTATTGAATGGTTCAGGATGATTTGTTCGACTAGTAAGCGATATATACAGAGAATTAGGGCCAACTTTCCTGGAAGAATTGTGTATGGGTTAGTAGGTAGAGGGAAGAGGTAAGATCGTTCCCAAATATAATGATCTCCTGCAGTATTTATAGGCAAACTATCATTGCATGTGACATTGAGTCAATTTATTTTGAAGAGGTTTGTATGGTCGTGTAGTAGAATTACTAACACACCCCTCCAATTCTACAATAACGAAATATTAATACCTAAACAAAATACACAGATATCACTTCCGTTGATACAAGACCACCCAAAGCTCTCTCTTCACAGAATGCACTATGCCAGGATCTACGATGCTGGTCACCATTATAATTGCCGACACTATCTCCGGCAATTGAATATACATAAATGTGCTGGGCGTAACCCCGCGCATATCCGTATCCCGCCGATCAACTCCGTAAATAATAATCACGAACTTGATGAAAAGGCAATCATCATGGGACTTCACTGCCACACTCCCTTTTAATACTCTTGTCCTGTCTTAGTAGCCCCCAGGGCAAGCGGCCTGTATCGCTCTCAACCCGCCAAAATGGAGGGGCGGTTCGGCCGAAGCTGACATCCCTGTGACTCAGATCTGCGAGGTGCATTATATAACCGATGTAGATGAGAAGAGGAACTGGTTAAACGGAATATTCAATTGCGAATAGACCATTGAATTATCAACTGGTAGGTGAAGGTTATACACTATACATATTTTGTTGTTTATACAAGGGTCTTTACAGCAACACACACCATTGCTCTGATTCTCCGCTACATAAAAAAACAGCTAACAAAACAAATACTCCTACAGAGTTGTATTAAGGTACTTTGTTCGAACTTTCAGGCACCCCCTCCCAGTCAATTACCCCAGACATAAAATGTCTATCGTATCTATTACTAACGGAACGTTTCGTTCCTCTCTGGCGCGCAACGCAGCAACTGTGTTTCCACAGCCTATCAAGTCCCTACAACTCCATCGCGGAGATAAGTGGGCACTATGCGGTTCCGGCAAAGCTAAACTTATGAATGCTCTCAGTAATAAGTACCTGTGCACCCCGCCACTCGCCCTACGCTACGGTCACTCCCGTCATGCCACTCGTGGTATTCCCCGTGTCGAGTGTGTCCAGTTCTCAGGTGCCGTGCCGACCGCTCATCTAAGTGCACGTTACGAGTTCTTCAAGGACGAATTTGACCAGACGTGCAAGCAGTTTGTGCTGAATGACTCGATTGGGTCTCGCAACGTCTCATACACGGTTGAATTGGGCGGAGAGCCCGTGGACCATGCGCTGTACGCCGAGCTTGTTGCAGCGCTGAAACTGGGTCCCCTCGAAAGTCGCTGGGCAATGGGTCTGTCGAACGGCCAAATGCGCCGTGCCCGTCTGGCTCGGGCAGTCCTGAAGAAACCAGACTTGTTGCTCGTGGACGACCCCTTCTTGGGCCTGGATCCAGGCGCCTCTGCTGTTATATCGGAGTTCCTGAGCGAGTGTGAAGCCCGTTTTGGTGTACCTGCAGTGGTTGGGATGCGCTACCAGGATGCGCTACCACAATGGGTGACCCATGTCTGTGCTGTGGATGCTGAGAAGGGTGTTCTTTTTGCCGGAGAAAGAGATGCAAGCTCCAGCACAAGCTCGCGCTCAGGCAATGACATATCGGGTCAGCTAGAATCACTGCAAACTGAACATCGGGCCCGTATTGCCCGGGAGGCATATGAGGCCAACGGCACCCAACAACACACGATCGCTGATCTTGTGAGTGCCCACCCATTGTACGGACAAGGGCAGCACGATACGCTGAGGTTACCCGCGGAGCTTGAATTCCAAGGTGTCAGCGTTACGTACAGAGGAGAGCCCGTGTTACGGGACCTTAAATGGAAGGTTGTGCAAGGAAGCAAGTGGCATGTACGTGGAGACAACGGCAGTGGCAAATCCACCCTTTTGTCCCTTGTTGCGGCTGAGCACCCACAGTCCTGGAACAGCCGTGTTGTAGAGCGCGGAGTACCCAGACGCACTGGAAATACCAGTTACTTTGCAGTGAATGCCCGGCTGGCAATGTCCTCTCCTGAGTTGCATGCGATATTTGTGAAGCGAGGCAAAGCACTTAGCGTGAGGGAGTGTGTAGCCTCGGGACTGCACGAGGCGTCGAGCAACAACTTCCAGCCGCTGTGGTCCAGACTGTCTGAGGAGCAGCGCACCTTGGTGCAAATGTACCTGGACTACTTTGGTCTATCGCAAGATTGTGACAAGCGCACGTTTGGGGACATGAGTGTGAGCGAGCAGAAACTGGTGTTGTTCGTGCGGGCACTAGTGAAGATGCCCGAGCTGCTGGTCCTCGACGAGGCCTTTTCAGGCATGGAGGACACAGCAATGCTGCGGTGCATGCAGGTCATAGAGGAATGGCCGGGGACTACACTAGTGGTGGCACATGTCGCCGAGGAGACACCAAGGTGCGACCACTACATCAGGCTGGTTGAACCGGGGAAGTGCCAAATCGGCGAGGTTGGTCAAGAGAGCGGGAAATAGAACAGCGATATGCAACTACAATCAATCAATCAATCAATATATATATATATATATATATATACACTTACACAGCGTACACCGCTCGACATAGCCTACCCCTTTGGGCACTAGCCGCCCACCCCACGTGACCGCCGGGTAACCGCCGCCCATTGCGCCTTTTTGGGCGTGGCACTCTGCACGACGCGGGGCGGCCGCCACGAGCCTCCCGCCCCAGAAACCGCCGCACAACGCGCCCCAAACCACGCAACGCAACGCCACGCGAAACGCACCGCAGCAGGCAGCCCGCACTGCAAAACTGCAAAAAGTGCAACACGGCCACAGAAATGCCCGCAGGGCAGCACGAAAACAGCTCGGTCTCCTATTTTCGCTCGCTCAACTATCTGTCCGCCTTTTTTTTCTTCTCGCCCCAGGCGCGCGTTTATACAGATATATATACACATACACATACATATAAGCGTTACCCATGTACCTATATATATATAAGGAAGGCTACCGTTATATTCCGTCAATGGGAAGGTAGAATTCACGTGTTTTCGTTTTTTTTATTGTCTGTGTTTCACTCAAGAAGTTCTGTGCAATTGGGTTCTGTTTTATTCCTTTGTTTACTGGTTGAAGAATAAGAGTTTGGATCTTTGAAAGTTACCCTTAACCATTTTCGCCACCCTTCCATTTTGCCGTTTTCCTCCTCCCACCCCCCCCTCCCCGTTTAATTAATAATACACACTACACACACCACTATCACGAAAAAAAGAAGAATAAAAAAATGCTAGCTGACGAACTCAGGGTGCCCATGTGCGTGGCTGAGCCGATCGATGCTCACACCAAGCGTGAGAATGAGTACGGTACAACTAAAGACAGATCTCATCTGTACCAGGTGACTACGATGGATGCCGCGATGGCTGATCGTCCGCCGATCATCGATACACCCCCTTACTACATTACCCTCATGACTTACATAAACTACCTGATCCTTATCATTCTGGGTCACATCCACGATTTCTTCGGGATGCGTTTCCAGAAGCAGAGGCACAGAGATATCGTTGAGCTGGACGGATACGCTCCATGGTACTCCAAGTTTGAGTCGTTCTACGTCCGTCGTTTGAAGACTCGTATTGACGAGTGTTTCTCTAGACCCACTACCGGTGTTCCCGGGAGATTCATCACCTGTGTAGACCGTGTCTCGCACCACTACAACGAGTGGTACTCCTACCCGGGTACAACCACTACCTGTCTCAACCTGTCGTCTTACAACTACCTGGGATTCGCTGAGAGTGAAGGTGCATGCACCTCCGCGGCCTTGGACGCTGTGAACAAGTACGGTGTCAATGCCGGCGGGCCCCGCAGTCAGATCGGTACCTCAGATTTGCAAGAGCGCACTGAGCGCATGGTTGCCGACTTCGTCGGCAAGGAGGACGCTATCATCGTCTCCATGGGTTACTCCACCAACGCTAACTTCTTCAACTCTTTCCTGGACTCCAAGTGTCTCATCATCTCCGATGAGCTGAACCACACATCTATCAGAACTGGTGTAAGACTCTCCGGTGCCGCTGTGAGAACTTTCAAGCACGGTGACCTGGATGGACTTGAGAAGCTGATCCGTGACCAGATCGTCATGGGACAACCAAAGACCAACCGTCCTTGGAAGAAGATTCTGATCTGTGTCGAGGGACTGTACTCCATGGAAGGTACTCTGGCCAACTTACCAAGACTGGTTGAGCTGAAGAAGAAGTACAAGTGTTATCTGTTTGTTGACGAGGCTCATTCCATCGGTGCGATGGGACCTACAGGCCGCGGTGTCTGCGAGGTGTTTGGTGTCGACCCTAAGGACATTGATATCCTCATGGGTACCTTCACCAAGTCCTTCGGTGCGGCTGGTGGTTACATTGCCTGCGACAAGTGGATTATTGACAGACTGAGACTAGACATGACGACTCCAAACTACTCGGAACCAACACCTCCACCAGTGCTCGCCCAGATCATTGCCTCGCTAGAGACAATCATCGGCAAGATCAACCCAGGTGAGGGTACGGAGAGATTGCAGCGTATTGCGTTCAACTCCCGTTACCTACGTCTGGGACTGCAGAGACTCGGATTCATCGTTTACGGTAACGCCGACTCCCCAGTCATTCCAATGCTCCTGTACTGTCCTTCCAAGATGCCTGCTTTCTCCAAGATGATGCTGCAGCGTAAGATCGCCATCGTGGTCGTCGCTTACCCTGCAACTCCATTGATCGAGTCTAGAGTAAGATTCTGCATGTCCTCTTCGCTAACGAAAGAGGATATAGATTACTTGCTGCGCCATGTCAGTGAGGTTGGTGACAAGCTGTACTTGAAACTGAACTCCGGGAAGTCAAGCTACGACAACAAGGTCCAGAGATGGGATATCGAGGAGGTCATCAGAAGAACACCAGAGGACTGCAAGGACAACAAGTACTTCATCAATTAGACGTGCAATTGGTTTCTTTTTTGTCATTATATATATGCACGGATTTCTATATATACATATACATATATAGAAATATTATTACGCAATCAAGCGGCCACGAAAGCGCCGTACTTTTTTTTCATAAATAGAAATACTTAGACGCAACTGTAATCAACACATTGATAGGTACGAGCACTTGTGAGTCGTCATGTGGCTATTATAGGGGGAGAATGTTTCCTATCTGTGAAGATGAGCATTTACTGTTGCGGTTTTTTACTTTGCTTTCCCCGCGTAGGGGTTTTGGCTTGACTGGGAAAAACAGACACATGGAAATAAGGTAATAAAAAAAAAAGAGAAATAAGGCAATAAAGACAGAGAAATAAGGAAACAATACACTCAATTGCATACATATCTACACTAAGGGGATAATAAATAACCGTACAAAAAAACAACACCACCGCACAATGTCTTCTCTATACAACATTGGCACTGCCACGAAACAAACTATAAATAAATTTCGTATCTCCACTGGGAGAGCAGAGACTGTCCAGGGATTGTCGATAAAGATCGACCCGAAGACATACGAGATCGTCGTCCCTGAGGATGAACAGGAGGAATTAGAAGAGATGACGGAGTTGAGTGAGCTCGCCGAAATAATGCCTGACAACTCTCCCAGATTCTTGTTGCTCGCCTACCCTATGACTAACAAGGACGGTATCAAGCAGACACCGTTGGTTTTGCTATACTGGAAGCCTAGCACCGTTGTCTCCCAAGAATGGAAGATGATGTATGCGGGAGCATTGGAAATGGTAAGAAATGAGTGTGGAACCTACAAGCTAGTAGAGGTCTCCTCAGGTCTAGAGGACGATTCTGATGTTGAGGAACTGATCGAGCAGATCGAGGCATCTAAATAATAGGAGGATATTCAGCATAAGACTTTAGTATATATCTGTTATAATCAACAATAATACGATAATTTGGAGTTGGCCTGTAAGGGAAGGCGATTATGAACTATTCTCTTATATATTTGTGACAGCAGCCTGTGCCCCTATATTTTGTGACCGAACATCCGGACACCGAGCGGTGGATCATCTGGAAAATATTTTTTTCTAAAAACTGTTCGTCGCTCAAAATATTTTCCCGAAAAAAAAATTGAATCTTTGTGGCACCATCGCAAGAAAATCTTTCACGGGCAGACAGACTTTCCGCTTGATGCTTCTAGCTTCCATATTCTTCGCATATATAACTAATTGCAATTCTTTCTATTGAAAAAGTATTTTACACTTGTATTATATACTATATTATTCCCTTCGAAATAAGACAGTAACAAATCATCGAAATCAGTCAATATGGGTCGTATGCACAGTTCCGTATGTTTGATAATATAATGATAGGATAGTTTTTAGTTCTCTTTTGAGTTCTTAGAACATAATATTCTCAATGAAATGAAGATTTGCAACATCTGAGCGATCTAATAGTCGCCCTTCTGTTCATTTTTCTATTTCGATTCGGATCACAGTTTCAACTTTCCGGTCTGTACCAGACGGCATTCGTGTCGTCCAGGGTATGTGTCATTTATGACCATTCTCGAGGTACAGTAGCTGGGTGATTCCAAGTTAAAGACATTGTCATCAAATAATTACACGGCTATAGTATCATTATGGTTCTATACTATGTTATTTTTTTGTTCATGTCGTCTCTGAATTTATGTCGTTTTCAAGGAAGCGTCGTAATGTTCAGAGATTATATGCAGGTCCATCCTGTTTGAAGTTGAAATTGTAGTTCCGTTTTGGATTAGAGTAATGATATGTAAACAGAATGGCACCAGGTGGTTTCTTTTGATTGCAAATGATTCATTCAATCCTAACAAGTCCCTTTTACTAACAACTACTCGGTTAATACATTTATTTGTATTCTGAAATTATTAATACAGGGTAAGGGTATCTCCTCTTCTGCCATTCCATACTCTAGAAATGCTCCAGCTTGGTTCAAGCTTTCCAACGAGGCCGTCATTGAGCAGATCATCAAGTACGCCAGAAAGGGTCTAACCCCATCTCAGATTGGTGTTCTTCTAAGAGACGCCCACGGTGTTACTCAGTCCAAGGTCATCACTGGTAACAAGATTCTAAGAATCCTGAAGTCCAACGGTCTTGCTCCAGAGATCCCAGAGGACCTATACTTCCTGATCAAGAAGGCTGTTGCCGTCAGAAAGCACCTTGAGAGAAACAGAAAGGACAAGGACGCCAAGTTCAGACTAATTCTGATCGAGTCTAGAATCCACAGACTAGCCAGATACTACAGAACCGTCTCTGTCCTACCACCAAACTGGAAGTACGAGTCTGCTACTGCCTCTGCTCTAGTTAACTAAAATGTTTAATCTATTAATTATAATTTTATCATCTTTTATACATAATTTTTTAAATATTTTAACTTTGGAATAATCAAAGATTTTTCTTTTTTATTCTTCTTTGCATTCTAAATTAGTTTCTTAAAAGAATTGTAAAAAGGATGAGGAGAGTCTATTACTTATTTGTAAATATGAAGGTGCTTATAGTTCAATATTGACCACTGTAGTCTCCATAGTTTTCAAATTTAGCAGAACAACCTTACCTGTAGCAGAGAAGTCAGGAACAGCAATCATCTTTATTTTTGTCTTTCCATACAACTCAATATCTCTACTGGCATAATCGGGCTGGTTACCGACAGCGTATATATGTGGCCATTCCTCTAGGATAAATGGGTCGTTTGTTTTGTATGGGTAACACCCTATCGTGTCTGGTGCCGTGGGGATAATATTTTGCCATTTCATAGTGCACTCCATTAGATCCATTCTGTGCTCAATGGAGTCTACAGGAATTTCTTTAGAATCCATATCAACGTCATTGTCTTCAGATTCATCTGATTTTTCCTCTTGTGCAGGAACAATGTATTTTAAGATGTCATCAATGTTTTGTCCGGAAGTCACAAGAACCTCCAGTCCGTTCAACGTAAAATTGTAAGGATTTGTAACTAGGTTTAGGATTTCATTATTCACCTTATCGAAATATGGTCTCAACGACTCCTTGAATAGTGCCTTGTTTAACGGTTGCTGAGGTAGTGTTTTGTCACTTGGATCAGTAGCACCGGGCATAATATCAATTGGTATCGTCTGAAGGGTATTGGCCAGGAAATCACCAAAATCTTCCAGACACTTTATAGTCTTTTCGACATTTCTGTCACGTAGGTTGAACTCAATTGAATTTCCGCAAATAATCAATTTACCGATCTTTGAAAGTTTACTATCGGAGGACAGATCACCCATTAAATATTCCTGCAAAAGTTTCAATTTCAGTACACGGTCTGGGCTGGTTGTGTTGACGTTCAAACCCGAAACGAATGCCACATATTCGTCATCACTCTCCGATCTTAGATTAATATCTGGCAGATGTTTCTGTGGGATGGCTGTTGGGTAGCAGATATCGAGGACCTGGAAGGAACCTGCATCGGCCTCCATGCCCAGAAGTCCGACCACCATGCCCGATATAAATGGTGCACCACCCAAAAAGTCTCCCACCAAAAGAACCCTTCCACTCTCATCCTCTAGCATTATTTCGTCAGACCCCTCTGGATCAGTATAACTCTTCACAAGTTCTGGGGCACCAAACGTATCGTGAATAACATCTTCTAGGATATTTGGCTTATATTTCATCTCACAGTAAATGGTACCAATACACCAACATGGTTCATTACCCTGAATATCCAAAACCTTTTGTTTCTTTACGACCTCTTTGCCGTTCAACTTGAAACCATGATCCCACTTCTTTTGACATTCAATTTCAACACGGTCTCTAAGGACGTTCAGTCGATTTTGGTAGATATGGTAAAACTGGGCGTCGTAGTCTCTAGCATCATAAGCAAGTTTAAAACGATTGACGGAACCAGAAGATTCGTTTATAGTGGTTCTAGCAACGGGGACGGGATCACTCTCCCTAGTCTCGTTGAATTTCTGAAGCAGACTATCCATAACAAATACCTATATACAGTTCTGGGATTGCTTGATATCCGTACCAAGCACGAGTGAGCTCCTAGAGTAACCAAAAAAACGGATTCGAAAAAAAACCCAATCCAATTTCATGACCTTGAGTTACAGATTACATTAACTTATTGCTTTGCGAATAGTTTTCGTGTCGCGCTTGAATCCACGCGTTCCACCTATTCGGAATTTGGGATCACGTGAATATTTGTGACCGCAATCTTGAATTAAAAAAGTAAAAATTGCTAGGCTTGTCCTAACCTACATCCCCATACACAGCTGTTGACTATCACAGGTATGTGCTACTTCCAAGATAGAATACGAACATTGGAAAGGTGCCTCTCTATTTAGGACCAATACTCGAGCTCGTTTCTTCTTCTGCAAAAGAGAACCACACCCATTTTTCAAAAATTATTTTCAGGCATCGCGCCCTCGCAATTTGTAAGCAGAAGGATCACCGTAGAGGTTTTGATAGAGAAGGTGTCAGAGGTGAGAGAGAAATGGGGTGCCTTTCTGGTCACAATACCTGCACACAAACCATAGCACCCCTTAACCGAAATCGGTGTTGTGTAGATGCGTAATGTACACCCCATATTTCTAGAAGATGCTGGCAGATTTCTGGGTGTAGTGCTTGTCATATTAGTCAGTAAGTTCGACGTCGACGAATGATGTATCATCTATATAAGAGGGTCACCCAGAGCACTTGTATTCAAAACGTAACACCTTCTATTATTCTTGTTTCTATTATATAATAATACATCACCAAACAACACTAGTATTAACTAATAATACAACAACTTTTTACACACAACATACCAATCATATCAACAATGCATAAGTCAGGTAAGAGATATTCCGAGACAGCCGCCAAGGTTGCTGCTGGTAGAGCCAGAAAGCGGAGACAGGCCTGGGAGAAGAACCAGGAGGAGAAGGCTATGCTAGAAGTCGAGGAGGCTAAGAAGTGGGAGCAGGGTGCTCGTTCTGCCAACCAGAAGCGCCTCGTCGCCGACCAGAAGGCCAGGGACAAGAAGAATGCCAAGGCTGAACGTGATGCTCTACTGAGAGCTGAGGAGGAGGCCATTGGCAAGGGAGGAAAGGGCCAGAAGAGAAGAGTTATTTACTAAGGACTCTGTTAACTGCATTTTTGTTTATGAGACCGCTCGTAACAACAACGACATTCCAAATCGGGGTGGCTCTGGAACCGGATTGTTCCAGAAGGATATCAACAGTAATGGCAGAGACAGTGGACCATCGTCTGGGCAAACATTGATTCAATTTGATAGAACGGTTTGCCTGGGACATCTAAATCTAGACACCATGTGGTAGGTTATTGGCTTTGATTTAATTATTGCCTTATTATTTCACCTGTAATGATGTATTGAACTGTCAGTTCTCTAAGCATCCCGCAATTCTAGAATCACACTGCCTGACGATTATCACGTCAAATTATCTGTAACTATCTATAATTGCATCTGTTTAGAGTACTGCTATTTCTGAATACATTATTCAAATTTTTTAATACTGCTTTTCTGTAATTCGAAAGGAATGTTTGAACTCCTCATCATCCCGTTGAATAACTTGAAATTCATTTTGTTGTTAGCCATCTCTACCCACGTGAGTGGTTGAAATCTTTTGTTTTCTTTGGCTGGCTTATTCTGAACTCCTTTCCGAGGCAATTTGGCAGTTAAGAAAGATTCCCAATTCAAAAAGGCAACAGTATCGACAGCCCTTCGTACATCCTTTTGAAATTCATCTTCCTCTTTGGCATTATTTGGATATTTTAAAACAGAGAATTCATAAAAGCCATCTTTTGCACATCCAACAGGAGGTAGCGCAACAGAATATACGTCCAATGGCCCTTTTCCAGCTTCTGCACTGATCGTTTCAGTGACCCCCTCTGGACCCTTCAGTAATCTCCATTCATCAATAAATGGCTCTTTCACAAGTAACTTAACTTTTCGCCTCCATACTGCATAGTTGGTTGGAACAACTGACCTTGCCTTCTTATAGAGATTTTGTAGGTATGGTCCACACCGGTCAATGTAACTTTGTGTATTGGTCGTCCTCACCATAAATGCGGGCTTGGTCTTTCGAAATAGAGAGAGAAAATGTGTAGGGGGATAAAATTGCAAAGACAAGTAGTCACTTCTGAACACGAGGGACTCTTGTCTATATAGGAACTGACTATTCCTGAATCTCAAAACAGGCCCGTATATACCTCTGGGTGAATCAGATGCCAGCGTCTTCGACGAAACTGGAAGGTTCGTTGCATCATACAATTTTGGATACCGAAGTCGTTTAAGAGTGTAGCTCATTGATTCTACCCTTTTTTATACCGGGATACTATATATCTTCGAACCTTTTATTATTGTCTTTTACGTCTGTCTTTGTTCCTCAAAATAAGCTTTATTTATATACCTTTTTTTATAGTCTGCGCCGTCACTATAGTCAACATTGACTACCATACTATTCTATGGAGGTGCATTTTTTAATGTCATTGTTTGTTACATATATAGATATTTTAGTGTATACAACGAAACTGACATAAGCTTTAAGAAAATGTGTGTAATAAGTAGTGAATTAACCAATATTACCACCCGAAAACATCCTTCGATAGGACACGGAAGATTTTCATCTTGCCGGCCTTCATCTTGGATAGTCTATAACTGGCCTGTACCAAAGTTCCCTTGTGTTCTTCAATAACCCTTAGTTTTCCCTTCTCAAAGTCATAAGATGTCACAACTGCAACAAATAGGTCTGTCTCGCCGACAGATATCGTACCCTTGTGAGTTTCGAATTTGCCTTTTCTAATAACGACAATGTCACCTTCTTGTACAGAAGATAGATCGTTTTGTTCTAGAGACGATCCAGCCTTATAGTTGAATATGACAGACCCATATGTGCGGTTATCAATGGGCTGAACAACAGTAGGTCCTAAAGTTTTGAGTAGTTTATTAACAAAATCCTGAGGTATTGGGTTATGACCAGCCATTGCTTTACATTGTTGAATGATATTCACATTGAATGCACCTGTTGTCGTTTTATCCATAATAGATGTAGGTGGAGAGATCAACTCTTGATCAACAAGGTGCGCTGAGGTCTCCGGGTTTACAGGATTAAAGACAACTGTAAGAGTCAGGATAGTGAAAGTCTCAAAAATGAAGTAGAAGGAACGAGCCAACATTGGCTCACCCCCCCTTTTAGGGATTACAGTTTCGTCTATCTCCTTTCTGAACTTCAGTTTTGTGGCGACGATCTCCTTTGGAGCAGAACCATCTACATACCATTTCTCACTGGCATGAAAATCAATTCTCACGTTTTGAAGGGTAGCATCAGGATCGCCAATCGTGCTCGATTTAGTTAATGGGACAGGCTGACTCTGTAGGCTAGACTCTGGTAGAGGAGGTATGCTTCCCTGTGGTGGAGGAGGTGGGGGCAAATGAGAGCTTGGTGGTGCCTCAGTGACCTCACGGTGTGGTGGAGGAGGTGGAGGGGCACCATGTGGAGTGGCTGAGGAAAATTCCTGATCAGCTGATGACTGAGTTGGAACCGGTGGAGGAGGTGGAGGTGCATGTTTCATTGGAGGTCCATTTGGGTCGTTGCTGCCGGAATCGGCAGTAGGGAACGGAGGGATAGGAGGAGCCCTGGTACTTTGAGGTACCGGAGGCATTGTTGGAATTGGTGGTGGTAGAACATCATCCATTGGAATCTGTGGTACGTTAGGTGTAGGTATCATTGGAGCAATGTTCTCTTCCTTAATATGAGAGTTGTCCTCTGATGAAACACTAACCTTTTCAGATACCCCATTCAATAATGAGGTAGCAGGGGTCTGCTGGGACTGTGGGATAGGTGGCATAGAAGGAGTTTGAGCTGGAGCAGACACTGCAGGCATTGGTGGAATGGCCGGAGCCCGATCTGTGACTGGGATAATCGGTTCTTCATCGGAAGAGTCGTTTTCATCACTGTTGGAGGTTTTTGGAATTCCTGGTGCAGACACAGGAACTACATTATCGATCTTTTTGGATAAAATAGACGCGCTTGTAACATCGTCGACTTGCTTCTTCAAGTCATCAATTTTATTCTCGGCGGCAGTTGCAGTGTTACCGAACGCGTCATCAATGGTACTACCCATCTGATTAATCGCATCCTCGAAATCGTCGCCACTGTCAGAAGTCGCATGTGTATCTTCTTCATAGGCCTTTTGATGGATATTCTTAACTTGTTCGAGTGTTTCTTCCTTTTTATTTTCTGCTTCATCTTTAGTATCCTCAAGAATGGCCTTCGCCCCAGAAGAAGCGTTAGATGTCATCTTCTTTAGAAAAGGAACTGCATTCGGATCAGCAAACGGCATAATTGGAACTGCCTCAGGTAGTTTATCCATCTCCTCGGCTGCCTCTTCCTCTCCTGGGTTATTTTGCACTTTCTTTGTCTTTTTAGGTTTCGAACTTGACGCAGCTGGAGCTGGCATTCCGAATGGGTTAAAGCCTGCTGCACCACCGAAACGGCCTGCTCCGGCCAATTTGGCCATACGATCTCTCAGAGCAGATCTTCTGGATTCTTCAGTGTCTTCTTCTTCCTCCTCCTCCTCCTCTTCATCAGCACCCTTTGGCTCTTCATCTTGAGCATTAGATTTGTTTGGAGAGCCAGTATTACTTACCTCTGGTTGTCCAACCTGTGCATCTAGGTCCTGGGATTTCATTTCAGGAATTGGAGGCTCGATATTTTCAACAGGAGTTTCTGCTGGCTGAGATGGTGTTTCTGTTTGTGCTGGAGCCTTTGGAATTGGAGGTTCTTGAGTCACGGCTGACGCACCCTCCCCAACGCTGTCAGATACACCAGAAGGTTGTTCTTGGTCCACAGGTACGTCTTTTCCTTGTGAGGAGATCGAAGAATTCCTGGCTGGTCCATTTGTAGCAGGCAGGACCTCGTCACTATCCAACTCCGGGGGCTGAGCAATAGTAGCTTCACGCGCTTCTTCAGCCTCTCTAGCTGCCTCATTAGCTGCTTCTTTGGCATCCTTCTCGGCCTGAAGTCTCTGCTGTTCTTGTAATAGTGCAATTCTTTCCTTCAAACTCATTTTTGGCAGGTCATCCGATGACTTAGGCGTGTCGTCACTGTTGGACGCGTTAACAGGGGTTGGAGTGCTTCCTGATTTCAAGTTTTGTTTTTGCCTTTCCTCAAACATATTCGCCTTTGGGATAGGAACGTATCCATCCTCCTTGATAGTCTTCTTCAATTTTGAGGGATGCTGCTGGCTCTGTTCTGAAGGGGGCGCAGTCTCTGATGGGGTAGGCATGCCTTGGGATTTAATAGGCGAAGGAATCGTAGCTGGAACAGATTCCGTACTAGCCTTGACAACTGGTTCAGGTACAGAGTCTGAGTTGGTACCTGGGACAGCAGTTGGAATGCTGGCCTGCGCTTCTGACTTCTCCTCAGTAGTAGCCTCTTCGTCCTTGGAGGAAGAGGAATTTGAAACAAACGTCTTTGGGAAAATACCTTGCATTAATTCACCAGTGGAGGAGTTTTCGTACTCTCCATAGTACCACTCATCATCCTCAATCGATGTTACTTTGATTTTCTGACCTTTATCGAAGTGCAAATCATCCTCGTACTCGGACTGGTAGGCGAAATGAGCAGTGACTTCAAATGGAACTTGTGGTTCACTCATAATCGACCTGATTTCTCAATTATAGTTGTATGATGAATTTATACAATTAGCTATATGCCGGCAATTCAATCTATACTCTTTGGATGAGTGTGGATAAGGAACCTTTTCGCTTGAAGTGATCCGGGTGGCAACGCTTAAAGGCTTGTTTGCCCCTTTTATCTTCCAAACCCGGAAATGCGCCGAGACGCGTAGGGTAACATACAACAGAAAATCGCTATCTACAATTACTGTTAAAACAAGGAAGACACTACTAAGATATATATGGGGGGGAGAATAATCTAGTAACACAGTACTTGTTTTTAGTTGTGCGAATAGATTTTTATATACATGTTCAAAAACCTTCTGAAGTAAGTATTTCAATTCCACGTTTAAAATGCGTACCTCATGGAAGATATCACAAGGGCTTGTTTTCAATACAGATTGACTCTTAGCATCGTAATCTTGACAGCATGCATGCACAGCCCATATCGCATACCCCGTACTTGTACATTGTTTCCAGACGTTTCAATATCCCTGTTCCTGGTCTATCCAGGCACATCTCCCTTTAAGGTGAGACACGAAAACTCGAGACTTCGCATGGACTATTAAAAAAAATTACGACGACCGGAGCCGCGACGCTAAGTAACCGCGCAGCAGTTTTATTGATTTGGGGAATATTGATGTACAATTATTCAACAGTACATGTATAACTCAATATTTGAACTACCCCAATCCTGGAATCACACGAGGCTCACCAATCTTCAAGAGTAATGCCCAGTTCACACTTAAATAATGTGTACTCCAGTAATGAGAAGCATACGGATCCAATTGATGCAGCTTATAGGGACGCCATGATAGAAAAGAATAAGATGGAAAACACACCCACAAACAAAGAGAATAGGGAGAGCGAATACTATAGACGATTCCGGAAATCCATTAGGGATGATTCGATGAATTATGACGATGTAGATGACGCGAGTGATCTCGATTATAGTGGAGAAGAGGATTATACCAATCGTGCGGACCAAAGCTTTTACGTGACTGATAGCGAGTCACCCGAGGAATTGGACGAAGAGATGCTCGAAGAAGACAGTGAAGAAGATGCCAAAAATTACCTAATCGATGACGTTCTTGATACCACAAGCAAATCGGATGACGAAAATCTAGATAGCAGCACCTCATCGTCCTTCTCGAGTACGTCGGCAAACAGAAATTATAGATATGCACCAGATCGCCGGAGGGGTAGTAAGCCCAAATTTCAATGGTTCAGATTCTTTATGGTCGTATTATTTGTAACTATTGCTGTCCCGATTATTCCAACAATGTTCAGTTTTCTTCCTAGGTCTACACCTTCTTTCTTCCGTTCATCCAAGTCTGGCGATATATCGTACAGAGATACCAATCCATCATTCGCCAGTCTTCAAAAGCAAATAAACCACATCTTCAATGAGCTAAATGCTAAAGACGAGAAACAAAAGATAGAATTCGATGAAAAGGTGAAAATAATAATATCGCAATTTGAAAAGAATATCAAGAAACTCCTTCCAAGAAAGGTTCTCAATTTCGAACAGGACATATCTGATCTACACCAGAAGCTGGATGAGTTGAGTGTTAAGTATGATAAAGTAAGGACCCAGATACCTAGTGTCCCGAATGACCGTGAAATGTTTGAGAGTGTACGCATGGCTTTGCAAGACGCAGAAGTCGTCCTACCTGATGAAATTCCAGTAGTCTTGAACAATGAGACCAGTTCATTAGAGTTACCACACTTGAAGGAATATCTATCAAATTTCATAACCAAATCGTTCCAGAACATTCTGAAAAATAGCAACACCAACATCGCAGACAATAATGACATACACGAAAGAATAAACTCCTACATAGATGCAGTAGTTGATACCAAGCTTGGAATGATAAACCACGCCGACTTTATCAATGAAGTGAGAAGAAATATCGAAGAAAACAGAGTGGAATTATGGCACGAAATTCAAAATTATGTCGAGAATTTCAGACACGAAAAACTGGACGTGTCGAAACAATCTGAGACAAGTGGACAGATATCCACTTCAACTCTTCGCAAAATTGTCCTTCAGGTTTATAACTCAAACAGATTCCAGTGGGAGAACGATTTGGACTTTGCGACTTCCGTCCAAGGATCGTCAATTATTACAGGCCTGACATCGAAAACCTACCCCAAGGGAAATAATCTGAATCCTGGTGTTTTGCTTTTAGACTCGGCATTTGGGTCCCCATCTGCTTATTGGCAGTGCAAAATATCCAAAGGTGAAAAATGTAATGTTGGTATAAAATTTAACCGTCCATTACACCTGACAAGATTATTCTATCTGCACGGGCGACTCATCAATAACTTGCATGTAATGAATTCTGCCCCATTGAATATATCAATTTATGTCCGCCTCCAGAACGACAGGGATTTTGAAAGTTTCATCATTGAATCTAGGAGAAATGGACAAGGTAAACAACACGTCAAGGACGGTCGCTTCGTCAAGATTGGAGTACTTACTTATGATCTGGAAAGTGCTAAAGTCAGACAGCAGTTTTACTTACCTACGTGGTACATCGGCTTGAAGCCACTGGTGAAAGCAGTACTATTTGAAGTAGATGTGAACTACGGCAATGCCAAGATGGTGTCCCTGCGTAAATTCGTTATTAATGGTGTTATTGAAGATGACCTTGAGATTATTAAAGAAAACAGTTTTCCTTTGAGGTTTAGTCATGAGAATTACATCCCGGAGTATAACTCGGATGTTGCACTAGATAACGCCATACCAAACAAGAAAAATATTGTCACTACCGATGGGACTGTCTCAAGACTTGGAAATGTTCCATCCTTTGGGGATGACGAACCTGTGAGGTAAGCTGAAGCGGCAAGATCTAGTCCAAGTCGGATCACCCGCAATGGGTTCTCCCATTTATTCGCGAATCTATTTATAAATAGCATGACGCACTCATCAAGAAACAAAGGGAGAGACGGAGAGCGATGACGAACATGTAAAAGCTAACTGTGCGGCGCTGCCCACCCTCACCCTCACCCTACGGACCCACTACAAAACAAAGCAACGAAGGACCTATTGCGGTAATCACCCAGATAACTATGAAAGCGCAGTACCACCACCACCATCTTCTATCTCTCTACATACACCTAACAACAAAGAGATAGCCATGCAATTATTGCACAGGTGAACAGCACGCTGCTCCACGAGAAAAAACACACACTACACTGCAAGCCTACTTCACGCAGAGGCATACCCCCCAAACAGCACAAGCAAAGAATTGAACTTATACGGGCCAGTGAGGGATATTCTCCCTTCAAATGAAGAGACACCGGCGTGCCTACGGCCCTTTCTGGACACACACACGTAAAGGGACGTCTCTCCGCAATGCTTAGGCCAGCACATACATCTTCCCCTGCAAGCACATAGTTTAGAGAGGGGATCTGCTGCTGCAAGCAGCTGATGTTATCGTCTAACCCCCCCGGAGCAACATTTTCTTGGGGGGGCTCGTACAGCGCACCTGGAGAAGGGGCGAGAGGAGGACAGTAGAGAGACCCCAGTATTGAAATATTGAGGCTGGGGAGCGTAATTTGGCACACTGCCTGCACTGTAATCCTGCGGGCCGTGTCGTCCAGAAGGGCTGCCTGCCCTCCTGTCTGCGCCCTTCTGTCTGCAGTCTTTCGCTCTGCAGCACTTCTTCCCTTTGAACGGAGACCGCAACGAGCGACTTTCCGTTTTTGTTCCGCTACGGTAAATAAATAGAGGAGCCGCACAGAAATCGCGCACAACCTGGGATATTATGGGTCCGAAGATGACGACAGGGCAGACAGGGCAGCACCAAGCTAGACCGGCCCCAACCAAGAACAGATATACGAATTAGGTAATATGTTTGACATATGGCAACATTTACACCTGGTTATGTTGAGGTATCCACAGCCTCGATAACACAATAAATACGAGCGGAGGTTTAGCCATTTGTGATTTTGGTGAAACAAGTAAGGGTTGTGTTCTTTTCAGGCTTGTAGAATGCTTGCAAGACGGTGACCTGCACACTTTACGCAACATATTTTTGACTTGTAGAGATACATACGAAGGCGTATATAATATTATCAATTTCCATTTGCTTATTCTTTTTACAGTGAGGTACACACATCTCTAAGGATACCCTGCAACAACAACAATAAAACGATTCAAAGAACTATTATACAATGAAATTTTTCGGCGGTCTCAAGAAACCCGTCCTTATGATGAGGAAGAACTCAGCTGCAACGGAGGCGTCCCAATCTGATGCTTCAACTTCAAATAGCAGTTCCGCCAGTCCACGTATCCCATCGACCCCCAACTCCCTGGCCCAATCGACAACATCATCCACGTCAACCTCCGTTTTCTACCAGGAGCTTCCACAGGAAGCTGTAATGGCCACCATCCCCATGATTAGAATCCTGGGATCTCAGATGCAAAAAACATATTTTGAGTGGAGCAAGGAGACGGATAGCACGGTCTGGACGTGTAATGTCGATGGTCAGGAAGATCGCACTATTGAGAAATTATCTCTAATTGGAACTGCCCTCTACCTGGACCTGTCGGACCAGACAAAGACATCTATCCCATTGATCACAGAGTTTAGCGCTGAGTCTAATGTTGATTTCACAGAGGATATAATTACATTCAACGATCCTGCCGTTATTATTACCTGCGAAAGTACTTCCATTCTCGTATCACTACAAAAGATGATGGCACTGTCGTTCTTCGAACACACATCTGTTTACAAATCCCTTACCGGGTCTCTCATTTCCACAATGGGACTGAGAATGCCAGATATCAACATGATCTTAAATTCGACCTTTAACTTTAAGGACTGGTGTGAAATATATGTTCCAGGCGAAGGGTGGATCAGATCGTGGTGCCATATTAATAAGATGTCGAAAAAGACAGACAAGTATGAACCAAAGGGAAAGTATCAGATAAAATTCTACAGAGACAACAAGTCCAACTCACCCTCGGCGAAGACTAATCTAATTTGCTACATTCCAGACTCCAGTTACGTCCAGGACATTTTCTTCTATAATACCGATACATCTGTCAAGCCAACGGCTAACAACACACCTGAATTCTTGAACAACCTTCGTGCAATCAAGCTGGTCGGCGATGTATCGTATACGGAGGATGCGCCAAGTCTCAGATCGCCATCAACTAGCAGCAGCATAACCAAGCAGTTAATTTCCCCAAAGAGGGACGTATCAACAAAGATTATCAAGGAATCCAAATCATCCTCATATAGAACTGAGAAGAAGGGTCTTTTGATCAGACCTCTGCCACACCGTGGTCTCTCGCATTTTGACGCCATGATTAAATTTATCATTCCGATGATGGACGTCACCAGAAAGTATGGTCGCCCAACTCAATTCTTGGCCACCACTACGAATTCCAAGTCGTTGATGTTTGGGCTACCAAAACTTCCAAACACCAGCTACCTTAAGGAATCCGAACTGGCAGCGCTAATGAATGAGAGAGGAATGGAATACCTGGAGGACAAGGAAAGTCTGGCATACTCTATTACCTGGATATCACAATATCTCAGCGAAATTTACGAACTGGATCCTGCTAGATGTTAGCCTTTTAATGATATATGTACTCATGCATAGCCCTTAGAGAATTCAGCACCCTCGTCAACTAATAATGCATAAACACAAATAGTTTATATAATAATCTTGTTTTTTTTTTTTTTACCGTTGCTGACTCATGAAGAATATGAAATATAAATATTGTTAATTGAAAAGATATATATAATAATGCGATCAATAAACACCATTTGAAAGTGATTTATTCTCTGGTGTGGTGTTTTTTATCCTGGTGAAAGATTTCGGTTTCGCAATTTTGTCTTTTACCGTGCTCATTCTGATATGTTGGATCTGTAGCTGTAGCCGTATCGGTATCCAGTGGTCTCTTGTGAGGATATCTCCGTCCACCAACTTGATCCAAGCTTTCAATTACTTCATTACGTTGATGGTATTCGTCGGAAAATGATGCCACTCTTGCTAACTTATCGCTGAATATCTTCACTTTCTCTGCCTCCACAGAACTGCCCAACTCCATCGATTCGCGGTTTTGTTTTAGTGCTTTGATTTTTGTTCTTGCAACCAATGGAGTTACTGGTAACCTGTTCTCCTGTGTTCGTTCTGCTTTGGGAACCCAGACAGAACACTCGTCATCTCTGAAGATGGAGAGTTTTGAATGATTAACTGTGCCTGTATCATTATCGGCACAAACAGCAAGTTTCGTCCTCCTCGCCCCAGAAGTACTTCCCATTGAAGCATGGGATTCCAAGATGCCCTTTAGATCCTTGTCTAGTACTTTGATGTTACCGTACTTTTCGAGCACTTGCTTTTCATCTATTTGTGTATTATTATGACGAGATTGAGTATCAATGCCTTGCTCGTCCAGGACTTCTTCTAACTCCTTTACATGCTCATCCAGTAGCTGCGATGGTTCGGCACCCACGCTCTTCCCTACAGATAAAAAGTCGTGACACTCTTTATATCGTTTCATAGAGAACAGTAGCTTTGAAAACTCAATGTAATATGTTGCCAGCCGGCGCCCAATTTTGTTACGAAACATGTATATGAATATGTCTCTGCTTTCTTGAGGAGAATTTGGGAAGAACGTATTGATATAATACAACCACAACTCCAGATATCGCGTGTCTGTTGCTGTCTGCTCCTCATCGTCATCCTTTGTATCCTGAATAAACCTTTCGAAAACCCTGAGCAAGTCTGCATTTGCACCCTGGTGATGCACGTTTTTGAGCCATTCGATATATTCCGTGTAAATAGCCAGCCTTTCTATCACCAACGTATTCCCATGTCCAGACTTGGAAAGCCTCTTTTCATAATCGTCACATATACTCCTGATCTCTGTGTTGTTACTGTTGAGGACCTGTTTGAGCACCCTCGCAGATCTGCCTTTTCTCTGTGGAATAATGTTCTCCTTCTGTTCATCCAATGTATCAAACGACACAGCTTCCGGCTCGCTGTTCATTACTGACTATATATACTCTCCCCCAACACACCAGTCACCCTATTTCAAGTTCGTGATGGGAGGTGTGTGGTATACAAGAGAAGGGGCATCTACTAAATCGAAGTTCAGAAACCACATCAGCTTCATATAAACAGTACCATTACCCGATCGGGTAATAATAACCAGCACCGTGCCTAGCCCTAGGGTATACACCAAGCCCTAACTCCACCAGGGAACGAATCAAGCCTAGCCCTAGGGTATACACCAAGCCCTAACTCCACCAGGGTACGAATCAAAGCCCTAACTCCACCCAGACCACGCGGCTGCCGAAATTTTCTATCTCTGCCGGTTCCGCTAGGCCTCAGTGAAATATATATATATTTTTCACGGAATTTATTGTCCCATAATTCAACTGCCCCGTGGCCCAGAGTAGTGCGCAGGGAAGTGATCGACTTCTGCAGCTTGCAGCAGGTGGACTGAGACAGGTAGCAAAGGGCAGTTTTGTGCTCCTGGAATTTCGGTTGAGACGCACATGTGCATTAGGGCTGCTTCGCCCAGCTGCATTAAGGCTGCTTCGCCCTGCTGCATTTTGCGGTATCCTGCGGGTGGTTCGGGTACCAAACGTAACTGGTATGACAAAAAAATTATACGAGAGGCCAAAGTCGGGTAGCAAGGCCCTTGCACATGGTTGGTTCGCGTTGCCTACTTAAACTATCTCAACTCTTGCCACACCTCACGGACACACTTCCAGCTTCCCGTGACAATATTATAACCGAAAGAAGCGTAAACGTACCCAAATAGTGCTCCATTATTGCCTGCAAAAAAGAGAAATTTTTCAGAGAAAGAAAATATTACAGCAGCAATAGCTAAGCAACGCAGGAAAAAAAAACACATACACAGATTTACGCTCACGGTCGGATATATTATATCGTATATCACGTAAGGAATCTGCACATTCACAAAAAGAGGGACAGGTTGCACATTCACAAAAAGAGAGACAAGCTGCACATTCACAGAAAGAGGGACAAGCTGCACATTCTCGCCGGAAATATCACACAACTCATACACCCACTAGATCCGGGACCTCTTTTGTTAAGGAGACATACTTGCAGCTAACTTTTTTCTTCTTCTTCTTCAGAAATACAGATATAGAGAGTCATACTTGTGAACAAGTTACACGTTTCTATATAATTACTGACAAAAGACACGCTAAGTCTGCTACAGATCGCTAGTAATAAAAGATTGTAATAACACCGTGTTACTATACATCCTCATAGATGCCTAACCAGTTTGTGCATACGGACTCGGAGCAACGCTCTTCTGTCATATACTCTACGAGTAATGGTAAAGGAGGGTTGTTCTTTCCAGCAGACTACATCCCATCACCCGCTAATGGTCCTATTGCAGATGAGACAGAGGACGAGGGAACATCTTCTTCCAGCGACAATTTGCGGAACCTAAACGAGCAAGAACAACAGGCAGCAGCAGGTCGCGGTCAACAACAGCCAAAGGATACTGACGAAATGCAATTTCTTTTAGGAGACGATGATACAGATGCGACTGCATCCCATAATATGCACTACCAATCCATACACGACACACAGGATAACCTCAGATCACTTTCTCCCCAAAGCCAGCATGACAGAAGGACCTCTATGTGCAAAAGTTTGATTGATGAGGAACGTGACCTTTTGATAGACAACAAGCTGATGGATAACGTACAAGTTCGTTCTCGTGCCAATAGTATCGTCGAGAGCATGTATGGAAATGCCGCACCAAACGACCTTGATGTAGCTAGCGAAATTATAACGACATGGAACGACGCGATCGACTCGGGCAAGCAGATAGAAACTTCATTCAAGAGGGAGACTAAGGTTATCTCTTTCAACGCCCTTCCATTAATCTTCACATTCATCCTGCAGAACTCCCTCTCCTTGGCATCGATCTTCTCTGTGTCCCGTCTGGGCACAAAGGAGCTGGGAGGTGTTACATTAGGATCCATGACAGCAAACATCACTGGTCTAGCTGCTATTCAGGGATTATGCACTTGTCTGGACACACTGTGTGCACAGGCATACGGTGCGCGTAATTACCACCTCGTCGGTGTTCTGATACAAAGATGTGCTGTTATCACTATACTGGCATTCCTACCAATCATGTACATATGGTGGAGTTGGTCTGAAACTTTGCTTTCATTGGTGATTCCAGAAAGGGAATTGTGTGCATTGGCTGCCAAGTACTTGAGAATCACAGCACTTGGTGTACCAGGATTCGTGCTGTTTGAATGTGGGAAGAGATTCCTGCAGTGCCAGGGTATTTTCCATGCGTCCACAATCATTCTATTTGTTTGTGCTCCATTGAATGCATTGATGAACTACGTGTTCGTTTGGAATAAGAACATCGGGATTGGGTACTTAGGTGCACCTCTCTCCGTAGCTATTACCTACTGGCTCATGGCCATCGGTTTGATGCTTTATGCAGTGTTCACTTCTCATCAAACAAACCCCATGAAATGCTGGAACGGTTTAATTAAGAGAAAGCAGATTTTCAAGAACTGGCAAAAGATGTTTGGCCTTGCTCTACCGGGTATCATCATGGTGGAAGCTGAATTTCTTGGATTTGAAATTTTGACCATTTTCGCATCGCACATTAGCACGGACGCACTTGCAGCTCAATCTATTGTTGCAACAGTTGCCTCTCTTGCCTACCAGGTCCCATTTTCCATCTCTGTCTCAACCAGTACTAGAGTTGCAAATCTAATTGGTGCCTCACTTTACAAGAGCTGTATCATTACATGTAAGGTGTCGCTTCTACTGTCATTTGTGTGCTCTTCTTTCAATATGATGATTATTGTCACTTTCAGATATCAGATTGCCAAGATGTTCTCCAAGGAGGCAGACGTCGTTAACCTGGTTATAGCAACACTGCCCATTCTTGCGTTCATGCAATTGTTTGATGCATTCAATGCCTCAACAGCAGGGTGCCTACGTGGTCAGGGTAGACAAAAGATCGGTGGATATATCAACCTCTTTGCATTTTACTGTATTGGTATTCCAATGTCATATATGTTAACCTTCATGCTTGATATGGGCGTTGGTGGTCTATGGTATGGTATTAGTGGTGCGCTGGTGATGATGAGTATTTGTCAAGGTTATGCAGTCTTCCACGGTGATTGGGAACAAATAATGGAGGCAGCCAAAAGCAGAAACTCCGAGGCTGCAAGAGTATAATCTTATTAAATGGATGCAAATACCATTTTGTAATCTCAACCACATATTAATGTGCACCGTCACGACTATAGTTTAATCATTCAGACGTTCAGAGAATTCGACAACTGATGATATTCCATAATGCATTTTTGGGCCTTTTCCAAGTTACATCCTTCTCTATTAGCATGATAGTCATCGTAATATTATATATACAATACCTGTTATATACTTACTTCGATATTCAGTATCAAAATAAACACCTTACTAAAATATTAGATACATATATTATTGTGATTTCTAAAGTCAATTTTTATTTCGTCTAAAACCTTAGCCAGGTTATTATATAACCATGGTACAGATTTTCCACGTCTGTGCCTGAAACTCTCGAAAACGGCGATAGCCTCTGGCACGCAAATACAAAACTGGGCACTAAATTTCTCGACTTCAGTGATAAGTGCTCTCCGTCTTTGGTATGTACGAATTCTGTTTAATTTGCTTAATTGGCCTTTGCCAAACGTCTTCTCGAAATCCATTATTTGGTATTTGAGATTGGTGGAAAAGTCATTGTATAACTGGAAAATATCCTTTGGAGTATCAAGCATGTTTAAATCAAAACTTTTCACAGCGATGCTGTCGTTGCTTCGTGGTCTCTTGTTATTTTCACTCACATCCAATGTATTGTTGTGAATGCTTGGTGAAGGATTGTCTTTAGCTTGATCCTGGGAATTAGGGTTTCCGTTTTCCGTATTGTGAGCCCACCTCGGAGGACTTGAGGGAATACAATCTGTAGGAGTACTGTCTTGACAATTTTCCATTGTCAAAAAAGTATTGATGTCATCCATAGAATGATGTGACACAAGTTGTCTTTCTGGTTCAGGTGTACTTTCTGCCTCTAACGGGACAAGGGGATAATTTTCTATTTCATTATCAAGCCTGTTAGAACAGAAAATAATGGTTTCCAAAGTTTTATCTAAGTTCAATTCCCTTTTAATATTGTTGAGATCTATTATGATGGAGTAGTTTTGTTCCTGAACAACATCAAGTTTTTCCTCTAGCCTTTCTATTTTTTCAGCAGCTGAACTTGCTGGTAGTTTCATAATATCGTCCCAGTCATCGGTAATAGTGTCCACTCGTTTCTGAAATGAATCTATAATATCTTTGATTCCCATTGATAGTTGTAAGTATTGTTTTGGGTTGTTTGAGCTGGTTACAGGAATACTCAAAATATTCTTAGTTTCAAAAAGTACAATTTTATTTTGTGACAAATATTATTTTTGTTAATTTGTGCCTCTCAAAAAGTCTCAAAACATAAATTGTGACGTTTTCTTTTTTAAAAACTCACAAACTCAGGCTAAGTAAAAAATAATAATGCATAATTCGTTCTTGTCGACGAATAAGAGTTTATAATATACACATTGCTATATAAGAACATAAAATCATTTACAATTTTTTTAGTTCTTGGCCTTCTTTAGTTGCTCCTTCTCTCCATCAGTCTCTTCTCTGTCTCTCTTGGCATGAGATATTTGCTTGGAGAAGATATTGGATAGTTCCTTTGGATTGGCGATCTCCATAAGGGCCTTGTCGAAGTTAGATAATTGAACCTCAACACCATCAATTGTGACTGCATCGTTAGAATGCTTAACAGCCTCCTTCTGGGCCTCAGCAAGCTCAGCAATGACATCATTGTTGTAGTATAATGGCAGAACTGGAGACTGGTTGGTCTTAATGAATATGGATCTAATGTTGTATTGCTCGATCAACTTGGCAGTTATATCCTCAACATTCTCAACAAGCTCCTGTGGCTTGAACCATTCAAGGTTACCAAGATGAATGTTCATGGTGGTACCTCTTGGGACCTTGGCTGGGAGCTGGTTTAGGTAAACCTTCTTTATGGAGTTAATTAGGGTGACCTTGGAGAAGGTCTTGTTAGCCTGTGTCTTGATAGAAATTGGGGTAGTCTCTAGTTTCGAGTATGCCTTACCACCAAGAAGTTTTGGTAGGGAAGTGACGATGCTGTCATCAGCCAGAATCAAGGAGAACTGAGAGATGAAAGCTCTTCTAGCCTCGAAAGCCTTGTAAGTAGACTTCAGGTCCTTACCAGTAACGATTTCATCAATAGTGATCTTAGATTCATTTAGAGCATCGAAAAGATCATCTTCGGAAATCAGATCCTTGTCACTGTCCTTCAGAATCAGTAGGGTCTTAAAGTCCTTTACGGAAGTAGCACTGGCCTCCTTCCATGGAGCATAAAGAGAGTTCTTGATGCTAAATAGTTTAGGCTTGAAGTTCTTGGAAGCACCGGTGAAGGACTTTGCATTGACAACAATCAGACTCAGAGCCTTGTTCAACTCATCTTCATCGTCTAGAAGCGACTTCTTCTCATCAGCCTTGGCGTCAGACGTGAATTTGTTTAGCTGCTCGATAGCCTTCTCAACTCTGTCACCTGGGATAACCTGCTTGTTCTCCTTAGGAGAAGCCTTGGTGGCCTTCTTCTGCTTAGATGGAGTGCTAACTGGGGTAGACTTCTTGCTACCAGCACGAGAATTAGTCTTCTTCTTGGTGTTTGCCTTAGCCATTGTGAACGTCTATTGGTTTATACGGTATTAGGATCTGTATTCAATAATAATTAAAACCAAATACTAATCTGAACAACAATTTTTCTACCTTCAAGTAATATTAGTGCTAAATTACGCTACAGATTTTCCAGAGATGAGATGCGATGAGACGCTTCCTAGTGAATATTTTTTTTTTCCGCTGCCTAGAAAATTTTTCGTTCCAGACTGACAAGGCGAAACAGTGACAGCTAACATCGCTACAGACGACGCTGGCTGATTGAAACGATATGAAGAATAAATGGTTTCTACAATAGTTCTAAACCAGAACAGTGGTATAGGGATAAACAAAGTCATGACAAACTTTATTTACTACATGCTAATGATGTTGTTGAGTTTCCGCGGGGGGTTGGACATTTAAAGAAGGGAGACGAATAATTTCCTCATATAAATAATTTTAGGGGAATAAATGGTTAAAACATGGGTACATTTGTAACAAGAAGGAGTATATTATTGTATCCCTGTCGATGCTGATGAATATCATGCCCTTATTTCCCATCACAAATATATTTGATCCACAACGACAACAGTCCATATCGGGAAATGATTTCCATATATGGTAATGTACCAACTAGACCGAAAAATTTAAACTGCCGGCCTTAACCGAGAATCTCCCAACAATCGGTGTAGCAAGTGTGGGAAAGTAACAACAAGAATCCCACGGGGAAAGGCTAGTTACATAACAAAGAGAAGTTGTAACCGATCTTTAAAGTGCCTTGAATGTTATCTTAATATTCAATTATTTCTTGTTTCAATACAACAACACAAAACACAAAGATATCATGGGTAAGAGAAAGAAATCATCTAGAGGTCCAGTTAAGAGACTGGTTATGAAGTTGGACACCAAGTTCAACTGCCTCTTTTGCAATCACGAAAAATCTGTATCCTGTACACTTGATAAGAAGGCGTGTATAGGAGCGCTGAATTGCAAGATTTGCGGCCAGTCCTTCCAAACCCGTATAAATGCCCTATCGCAGCCGGTGGATGT
>JAKTPZ010000001.1:103293-139279 GCA_030579215.1 Maudiozyma pseudohumilis
CGTTTTACCAACTTTGAGGACCTTAATTGTCGGCCGACTCCCGACACCGCAACTTAAGTGAGATACTACTCCATCAAATATCAATGGATCATACCCAAAGTACCACCATTAGATAGCCCAGAAACACTACTTTCTTATGTAATACTGTATATATATCCTCGAGCTCGGCTCGCTTTGCTCGCCGGCGTTCTTCTCAGACTTCGTAACGTCCCTCATTTTTAACTAAAATTGCCCTTATTCGACGGTTCGGCCCCGAAAATCAACACCCACGCACCCATAAAATTTTCTGATCGCCATACTAAATTTTCGGCAACCCCCGGCCGAGGTCACGTGACCCCACACAAAAACCCCTACCAATTTTGGGTGCTGTGATAGACAGAAGCCCTCGAATCTCCCAACAATCGGTGTAGCAAGTGTGGGAAAGTAACAACAAGAATCCCACGGGGAAAGGCTAGTTACATAACAAAGAGAAGTTGTAACCGATCTTTAAAGTGCCTTGAATGATATCTTAATATTCAATTATTTCTTGTTTCAATACAACAACACAAAACACAAAGATATCATGGGTAAGAGAAAGAAATCATCTAGAGGTCCAGTTAAGAGACTGGTTATGAAGTTGGACACCAAGTTCAACTGCCTCTTTTGCAATCACGAAAAATCTGTATCCTGTACACTTGATAAGAAGGCGTGTATAGGAGCGCTGAATTGCAAGATTTGCGGCCAGTCCTTCCAAACCCGTATAAATGCCCTATCGCAGCCGGTGGATGTTTACAGTGATTGGTTCGATGCCGTTGAAGAGGTCAACCAAGGCAAGGCAAGTGATTCAGAAGAGGATGAGGGTTCTAGTAGTGATTACGAGAGTGACTCAGACGGAGAGCCTGTTACAGGAAGAGCAAAAGCAGGCGGAAGAATAGCAGAGGATGATGATGACGAGGATGAAGAGGAGTACGATGAAGACGCTGTCAGACCTGGGAGAAGAGGTGCTGGCCCAGTGCTGGACAGCGATGATGAGTAAGCTAATGTCCTTCTTTGCACATGCAATGCCCAGTAACTCAAGAACTAGAAACAGATATAACGTCACTATGTAATCTAACTTTTGCATTCCACGAACCTTTACGCAGTGTTGATTTGATATATGTGTACATATGATTCGGGGCTCACCTAGACTTACCAGGAAAACTCATCGATACGTTGGGGGAACACCACCGACAAACCTTCAGAAAAGACATATAGTATATAGCTATACACATTTGATAGGAAACAAGGAAACGAAAGCTGCCCTGAAACATCTAACCCAAAAGTAAATTTGGGTCGACGCTTCCTAGCAATTATACGTTCAAGAATAAAAAGTAGCAGAGTTTTAAAAAAAATATAATATTTTATGAATCTTATCTTAATATTGTACGACATTATTATGATGGGGATAGGGTAGTGCAATCACTCATCCTCGCGCTTTTGTACAGACACATACTGCATAACCATAGAGATAGTTCGCCCATGGCAAAGCATGCCAGTAAAAAAAGAAGCAATGTGCGACTAGCACTGTTGAAAAAACTCTTAAATCGTGATAAATAATAGTAGTGATCTTAGGTTGAGATTATTCCCCTGGCTCTATACGAGGGGCTAGCAGGGGATATATTTGTAGAAGAGGGGTGAATATAAAAAAGGGGGGTTAAAGACAAAACATTGTGTGTCTAATCATCCTTGCAGAGAGCTTACCACACAGTTTCATGTGATACCAGCTGCAAGGTGGAAATTTGAAATGGGCTGAAATAAATATTGGAGACGAAAAAAAACATGTTGGTAATAATGTTACAATATCACATTGTCACCAAACTTAGTTTAGGCCTGGACCAGCTGGAGCATTTGGGAACAGCTCCTCCTTTAGAGGAACACCTAGCTCTTCTCTGACACCGTTCAGCTCCTCTAAGTAAGCCTTGTACTGGTCCTCGTTCTCGACCTTGTATTTGAGAGCCTCAAAGACTCTCATAGCAGTTGGCAGATCGTTGACTCTTCTGGCGGCTCTTAGAGCCTTCTCAAGCACAGCTGGGGCTGGGACCAAATCGTAAGAGAAACAGTTGTTCAGAACTCTCTGGACCTCAAACAGGTCGTAAGCCTGGTCGAACTCCTTCTCGAATCTGGCAGTGAACTCCTCGAAGGTCTCCTCATCAGCGTGCTCGGAGTATTTTCTTATCTGAACACCAGTGTTCAGTAGTGGTGTGATGGTCCTTCTGGAACTCAGCAGGGTGGAGCCGGCTGGTCTAGCTAGAGTAATTAGGGATCTAGTGGCAATTGGGTTTCTTAGAATAACTCTGGATAGCATTTTTCTATTGTGTTAGTTGTGAGTGAAACGTTTGTAAGTCGAAAGGGGTGGTGTAGCTATTAAACTTGATTAACCTGTAATTCGAAAGTAAATGAAGACTCTTGAAGAAGTAGTTTTCAGGGAAAAAAAAAGATATTATTATGCGGGAAGCAAAAAAAATAGGATGTCCTTGTTATATATGTGTTAACTAATCTCCGTACAATCAGTTAAAAAAAATAAACAGAACTTATGTTAAAGATACAACAACGAAAGGGGAATATATAAAAAAAAACAAGACTTGCTATTGGGTATAAATGTTGCAGCTAAAGGAAGATGGGTGCGAGTCAGTTACCAAGGAGAGCCGTCTGTCTTCACACATATATATATAAACACGCACATAACGGTCGCACAAGAAAGAACTCTCCGAGGTCCCCACCGTGGGAACATAAAGAAAAAAAAAGGTATAGGCGAAAGGGAAAGCACTCCCAGTGTAGCACATTAGTTTGCTTACCACCTCGGCGAGAAACTAGTAGCACCAGTTTTGTGCGCAGACCCTCTCGCCTCTGCTGTGTTCATTTAGCAGAAAAGAGCTACGCTCCCCTTCGATAGGCTGGGAGGGAGAGGGAATCGTGTTGCCGGGTCTCTTCTCCTCGCCCTATTATCTTGCTTGCTGTTTGCACAACAGGACGGAGAGGATAGCAAGAGTACGGACAGTACCTAATCTAAACAGAGTAAACACGTAGGGAAGACCTCAACCGACGCCTTCACTGCAGCAGTTTGTGGGTCCCATTTCCTGTAGTGCACACTGCGGGTTTGTCGGTCCTTGTGGATTGCCGCGCGCTGATTGGCTGACGGCCAGCGTCCTTGCAGTTCGCGCAGTTCGCGTAGTTCCGGGGTTGTTTCCGCATTTCGTCTGAGGTGATGAGCGGAGGGTGAGCACATTTCCCGGGCGTGTCACTGTGCACGGGACCTGGGCGGGTAGGGGAGATGGTATTTAAGGAATGCATTGATGGGGAGATGTTATTTAAGGAATGCATTGATGGGGAGATGTTATTTAAGGAATGCATTGATGGGAGATGTTATTTAAAGAATGCATTGATGGGGAGGGAGGTGGAAAGTGCAAAGGTATATTGTACATACAGGTTCTCCCATTTGGGGAGCGAAGTTGCGGATACTAGGGTGAGGGTCTTGGCAGCTGCATGTTTGGTGCTATTAGTATTCGCTCTAGACATGCACTTCTTGACTGCTGGCAAAGCTGACCAGCATGTAGAAATTGAGCACAGAGACTAGTAGCCACACAGCGATGGCCGCGACTGTGGTGAATGGACCATTGCTCATATCCTTGTATTCAGGCACGATTGAATCGCTGGTGCTGTCTATGTTGGCACCAGTGCTGGCGCCTTCTGCCGAGTGGCCATCCTGTTCGGCGATGTTTTGCAATTCGAAGTTTTCCTCGTCGTCACCTTCGCTTTCCACTGCACGCAGCGTAGTGTTGCGCTTTGAAATAGAATCACGGGTCATGGGTGTCGCATGCTGGCAGCCGTTGTGGTTGTTCACTTGTACACGCATGATTTTCTTGTTAGAGGTAAAATAAAGCAGTGGTGCAGACACGAAGGGTAACAACAGCGACAATACTACTTGCGATGCGTTTAATGCTCCAGATAGACCGTTGCGACCTGCCACAAGGACGAGAATTAGACACGGGGTGATTGCGACAGCTCTCGTGGCGGATCTGCGCAGGGCTGGGGCGATCGTCCAGTTGAGGAAACCTTCACTCACCATTTGGCCACTCAAGGTGCACACAATACCGGCACTCTGGCCTGAGAACAGCAGTGCAACGACAAAAATTGTTCCAGCGCTCTTCGACAACGTTGAGCATAGCAAATTGTAAATGGAAAACAGGTCAGCTTCCTCGGGACTCTGTGTCGTCCCGTACAGAGTGGCACCACTCACAATCAAAATGGCACAATTGACAAACAACGCTACTGTGAAAAGTGAGACCAGTAGCTCGGCCATTGTGTAATGCAAGGTATCGTTAATGGCCTCAAATGACGGCTTGTAATTATCATGATTATTTTCCACATCATTCATGTCTGGCTTGTAATATCCCTTGGTGATATCGTAGTCACGCAGTCTGGGCTGGACGACACCGGATCCAAGGTACAACGAATGAGGCATAACCGTGGCACCCAAGATCGCCAAACTCAGATAGAGACCATCTCCATCGATGACTGCCTTACTTGGGAGAAACCCACGGAAGATTTCCTTAACTGGTCCAAGATCGGCATAGAACAGCTCGATACCGAAACAGATCACAGTCATTGCAACCAGGAAAGACACAAAGGCCTCAAATATTCTGATCCACTTCATGGAACCATTTGGCTTATATGCCATCAGCACAATCAGCACATCGATGACGGTCAATACTACACCTAATGCCAAAGGCACGCCGAATAGGATATTGAGGGAAATAGCTGTACCAACAACTTCCGCCAAGTCAGTAGCGATGATGGCAATCTCAGCCAATATGTATAATGCAATGTTTAACCCGTTGGGCAGATGCTTCTTACAGTTCTGTGCGAGATCCAAACCTGTCACCGCACCGAGCTTAGCACAGAGGCACTGCCAAAAGGCAGCCATGAAATTTGACATGAGAATGGAGAACAGTAATTTGTAACGATGTGCCGAACCAGCAGCGACAGCCGTACTGTAGTTACCTGGATCCATATAGGAGACTGATACCATCAGTCCCGGGCCAATAAACTTGGAGTATTTGACAAAAATCTGTATTAGTCTGTTCTTGGGTGCACTTACCACGGTCGATGCTGGCGTAGTAGAACTCACTGGGGAGTCTGCGTGCGTCGTGGTAGTGTGTTCGGCACCACTAGTGTGGTCGTCATTTGATATAGTAGATACATCATCCGAGATCAGACGATCGTACGAGGGCTGTACCATTTGAGAAATGGAATACGTGCGTAATGGTTATAAGGTCTTCAGGAGTTATTTTTAAAATAAATGTTGCAAACTGCACAGTTATAGGCACGAATGCTTCTAGTGTTCTGGAAAAGCTATGCTAAGAAGAGACTTCTGGCGAGGTGTAAAATCTTATTATCGACGGTCAACTACCCCAATCTTGTATCTCTTTGATACCCTGTTTCTACCTGAGCATATCTGAACTGTTGTCCAGGTCGAAAAAGCTGCGGCTGTCCACTTCTGTAGAACGGGTGCCGGTAAGCTGTGCGGAATGTCGCGAAAAACAACAACAACAACATATAAAGAACAAAGGAGCTGCCAACCAAAAAGACGCGTCCCTTACGTAGTCCTGTAGCGAGTCACGATACAACAGGGATTAGGCGTCTACTCCCTGCACTTTCCGTGCTACGTGGCAATATTGCGTGTAGGCTAAAATCTATCAAAGTTACTATGAAATAATTATATATTATGCATCACGCCGATGGGCGTGTTATATAGGCGGACGAGTATTCTTCAATTGACTAGTCTAGTTCTCTAGAGCCTTCTGGATCTGCTCAACAACAGGTCTGATGATGTCCTTCTTATTTGGAACCATGTGACCACCTGGGTGAGTAAAGACACTGATGCTGTCCTCTGGGACACCAGCCTTCTTGTACAGGTCGATCAAATACTTAGTTCTGACACATGGAACAGCCTGGTCGGCCTCACCATAGATGAACATTAGCTTAGTCTTGGTGTCTGCCTTTGGTGTGAAGGAGTCTTGGAACTTCTCGGTGATGCGAAGCTCACCCTCGTGGTCTGGATCTGGCTCGGTGAAGGAGTAGCCGGAGATGATCAGGCTGAGCTTGAACTCTGGGTGGTCTGGCAACAGAGTGGTGATCTTGTTGGTTATGATGGTGGACAGAGCAGCACCCTGGGAGAAACCAACGATACCGTCATATGGGCCGTTCTCCTTGATGTGCTTGACAACGCATGCAATCGCCTCAGAGAGGTCCAGCTCGTGAGAAATCTCACTGTGATAGAACCAGGCTCTGTTGACATCAGCGTCCAGGGTGGCTTGCCATTTCTCATCATCCATGACAAAAGGAAGATCTTTCTTTTCTAGCATGACAGGGGCATCGATATAATCACACTGGATGTTAGCCTTCTTTAGCTGCTTTCTGATACCGGAGGACTTCTCAGAGAAGACCTTGGCGTTCTGTAGGAAACCGTGCAGGAATAATAGCTTGGGAGTGGCGGACATACTTTGTCTTTAATATATGGATATTCTTGACAGTATTGTTTTGCAAATCAAGAAACGCTAGAGAGGGGTGATGAGATGCCTGTCACACCTTCCCTTATATACAATTTCATAGGGGCAATCATTAAGGACTGCTGTATTACGTCGTATGCATGGCAGCTTTTTCACATTTTAAACACCGCCTTGTCGCTAAGAAATAACCGTAGAGCAATATGAAAAATTTCAGTTGACAGTCTATCTTTTGGCTCAAAACCCACCTCGAAATGAGCTGCACAGAACGATCAGCAGCAATGACAGCGCAGGAGATGTAGGGTAGTGTATGGCTCAAAAAAATCTGTTGCACTATGACGATACACGGAACTCCATTAATGCATAATTCATGCACATAATTTCCTGATGCATAATTAATAGCAGCACAAGGTGTGTCAAGGAAAGGCTCGATACAATGTTGAGAATCCCGGTGAGCTGCAAACAAATCGTAAACCAGAGAGTCGGATTAATAGCATATACAAAACTGATCTAACATGATAGAGAGCTGTAGACTATCCCGTTCCACCATTCTAACGTAGCTGTGAACTCGAACTTGAAATATAAATATGTGTATTCATCTGAATTAATTATATAACACAATAATGACGTAAAAATGCAATGTATATCGAATACTAAGTGTCAGGCAAGATAGAGGAACCGTCATATGGCGTCCACTATACTTCCTGAATGCAGAAAAAATGTTTTTTTTTCTTGAGGGAAAGCAATGAAGAAAAAAAGATAAGTTGGGAATGTTGATAATCATTCGGTCCACGTGTATGGTGATTTGGCCCTCAGGTACGGTCCATATTTGGTGAACATGAACGGGACAGGAATTAGGAGAACTGTAATCATGGCGATAAAGAAACCAGCCCAGTTAATGCCCATTTTCTTGTACATTTGTAGACCAAAAAGGGGAAAGACACCTCCCATAACACATCTGACGAATGCATTACAGGCTAGACCAGAGGCAGCGTACTTTCGGTAGGCATCTACGGTGTAGTTGAAAATCCCAGTGAATGCGAAAAAAACGCCTGATCCAAATATACCACTACCAATAATTGGCCCGATCCAGTGCACTTGAGGGTAGCAGGTCCATGCAAAGATCATTAATCCGATAGGGTTCAAGAAGGCTCCATAAAACAGAGGTTCAAAACGCATCTCTGGCGTACTCTTACCTCCGTTAGCCTTCACCCTTCTTTCATAATTCTTTTGCAATTGAAATGAGGTGGACGCTCCTAGGATCATTCCAACCAGCATTCCAATGTAGGCACATGCAACACCCATGACTCTGAAATGGTATATTGTTTCAAAAATATAAGGGAAAGCCACAAAATACAGGTAGATGATGGCTAGTTCGAATCCCGTGTAGAAACACAACACACCCATCATTGGATCGAATAGCAGTAGGGCGAATGGTCTTCTGGCCGATAAGAAAACAGCTGAGAGAAAAGAGGTTTCTTCCCTTATAGTCTCCAAGGGTGCCTTATAGTTATCATCACCAGTCTCCTCTCTCAGACGTTTAGCCTTATTGATCAAAAGCATTGGAGGGTATGTTTCAGGAACAGTAGCAATAATGAGAATCAAACATACACCAGATGTAATAATGAAGGTAATAAAAGTCCAGCGGTAATCGGTACTATTGAATGCACCAGATATAATGGGGCCCAACGAGGGTCCCAAGAACCCGGCTGTGGTGAAGATGGCCATTGGGACTGTGATTTCGTCCTTGGTGAATAAATCGCTTAAAGTACCACCGGCAACACTGAGGAAGGCTGAACCAAAAAATCCGCTGAGAAATCTACCAATCATTACACCAGCTATGGTCGAAGACCAGGTAGCGAGACATTGCCATGCAAGACTCATGGTGAGGGAAAAGATGAATGTCGATCTTCTTCCGTACAATTCACTAATGGGTGATAGGAACAGAGGACCAAAAGCAAGACCAAAAACATACAGAGTAATACCCAGAATACTGACTTCATGAGATATGTTGAATTTCTTCATCACATGGGGTGAGACAAATGTCCAACAGGAGGATATCATTGCAATTACCATACACGTGAAAGTGATTAAGAGAGCAATGTACCACTTTTTGGAGTTAGAGTAGAACATAATAACATTCTCAGGGTCAGGCGGACCATCACTGATAAAACGGACATCGTATATCGAGCTACAACTTTCTTCTCTTTCCCTCGACGTAACAGTCGATAACCGCTCTAATCGGTTAGCAGTGTCTTCATTAATTTCCTCCGGATGATGGGAGGGAAGCGAAGAATGCGAAGAAACTAGAGAAGATGGAGTAGAGCAAGATCGTTTGTCGTCTTTTTCATCAGCATGGTCTGCTGCAAAATCTGGGTTTTCTGTAGTCATGGTTAGTTCTGGTCTCCCTGTTACGCACTGTCGTGTGTTTGTCTGTGTGACGATAGTACGTGTACGAAGGGTTTTAAAACAACTAGACTTTGTTAGCCATTATATAAAAAGCAAGAACTATAAATAGTACATGACGAAAGGACAAAGTTCATCAGTAATTCACATTTGACATAAAAGAACAAGGGATGTTTAAGGATAAGAGATCTTCCGTGAGAACAATACTACGTAAGATTGCATTGTTGCATGGAGCGGACAGAAGAATCTGAGTATTGTTCTGCGGCAAGTCAATGCGAAGGAAGGCCAAAAAAAAAATGTCAGGACCATGAACGTTTGAAATCCCACAGAACGGGCGCAGCACTGTAATACAAAGTGTAGAAATGCCATATCCCCTACAAGCTGATTCCTCTTTAGTACATCTGTCGTCGAGAACATTGTAACTCTTTTGTGAATACACAGAGCCCGATGTAGACATGCTGACATTTTTACTTTCCCTGTTGCAGGTTTAGTTCAGCATTATGTTTTTTTCTATAAAATTTATTACTAAACACTTTATCTATATATTCGTCAAATGAATTGTATATTCTGATACTATTGTAAGGATAGGTTACACGATAAAGGAAAATTTCCTTTCCAAAACAGACCCTTGTTCCTCAAACAAAATTAATAAAGGATGTCATAACTGCATTACTCGCTCCAGGTGTAGGGCGATTTGGCCCTCAAACGTGGTCCGTACTTCGTGAATAGGAATGGGACCGGCATGAGGAGAACTGTAATCATGGCGATAAAGAAACCAGCCCAGTTAATGCCCATTTTCTTGTACATTTGTAGACCAAAAAGGGGAAAGACACCTCCCATAACGCATCTGACGAATGCATTACAGGCTAGACCAGAGGCAGCGTACTTTCTGTACGCATCAACAGTGTAATTAAAGATACCTGTGAAAACATAAAACACACCCATTCCAAAAATACCACTACCAATAATTGGCCCGATCCAGTGTACTTGAGGGTAGCAAGTCCAGGCAAAAATCATAAGACCAATTGGAGTACAAAATGCACCGTAAAAAAGCGGTTCGAAACGCATTTCTGGAGTACTCTTACCCCCATTAGCCTTGACTCTCCGCTCGTAACTTCTTTGAAAATACAACGATGTGAAAGCACCTAAAATCATTCCTACAAGCATTCCGAGGTAAGCACATGCAATACTCATAACACCAAAGTGATATACCTTGTCGAAAATATAAGGAAATGCGACAAAGTACAGGTAAATGATGGCAAGTTCAAAACCAGTGTAGAAGCACAATACACCCATCATAGGGTCAAAGAGGAGAAGAGAAAACGGTCTCCTGGACGAAAGTACCATGGCGGATACAATGGATGTCTCCGAACGGATAAGTTCAAGAGGTGCATGATACCTTTCATCGCCTGTTTCTTTTCTTAAGCGTTTAGCTTTGTTGATGAGCAACATTGGCGGGTATGTTTCAGGAACAGAAAAAATGATGAGGATCAAACATACTCCCGAAGTAATAATAAATGTGATAAATGTCCATCTATAATCCGTTGTATTGAAGGCACCAGATATAACTGGTCCTAGAGAGGGGCCAAGGAATGCGGCCATTGTAAAAATTGCCATTGGTACTGTGATTTGCTCTTTTGCGAACAAATCACTGAGGGTACCCCCGGCAACACTTAGGAATGAAGATCCAAAGAAGCCACTTAGGAATCTACCAATAAAAATACCGGCAATTGTCTTTGACCATGTCGTAAGGCATTGAAATGCTATACTGAAAATCAAAGAAGAAATGAACGTAATTCTCCGGCCATACAATTCACTGATCGGCGAGAGAAACAATGGACCAAATGCTAAACCAAACACATATAGCGTAATGCCAAGAATACTCACTTCATGCGAAATGTTGAATTTTTTCATGACATGAGGAGAAACAAATGTCCACCCGGAGGAGATCATAGTGATCACCATACAGGTAAATGTAATCAACAGAGAAATGTAGTATCGACGATACATTGAGTAAAATTTTATAACATTCTCCGGGTCAGGTGGGCCATCACTAATAAAAGCAACTTCAAAGTTGGACCGATCCTGATCTAGCTTTTCCTGAGTGGTGATGGTGGATAACCGTTCTAATCTGTTTTCCAAATCTTCATCACCTGGATTGTAGATGGGGGATGGAATTTGACCAGAAATAGAAGGACTCTTTTCGGAGGTTAATTCAGATGATGATTTCATCGTCTCAATGCTATTCTTATCTTGCATAGCCACTGGATTAATATTATGAAATGCGAGAATAAGAGTTAAATATACAAGTAATGGAGCACTAAAAACTTCCTAATCAACTTTCACAACTGTCCTCCCTAGTCAATGGGTTGCTATTTATACGGCAGCTATAATATATCTATTTTGTATCACCTGAAACGTGTTTAGTCGGTGTTGTGGTTCTGACATACCGTAGAGCGGCTAAGTCATCGCGTATGAGGTGCTTGCCTGTGTTGCCATAGAAAAATTTTCAGCCATAGCTTAAGTGCGCCTCACGTCGCTCTGAGTGGTCGCGGCGTTAAGTGGATGCGAACCGCGACATATAATGTTAACGCCGGAATTTTAAATGGAGATAGGGAGACTTCTTACGACAACATTAATCTCCGGTGTAATATTTCAGTGACTCATTTCTAAATGATTTACCTGTTGAGATACTTTGTGGTGTGATTTCTGGTACGTGTGAAGCTTTTAATTCAATAAGGACAATTATTGGTCGTCATTTCACATATGTCATCTTTAACAGTATATACAGCATAGGCGGAGATAATTATTCTGCGCCTCTGAGAATTCTTAAACTTGTGAAGAGTGAATATTTATCAATCTATAGTTAATAGCGAGGTTAACAGAGTTATCAACATTTTAGCCCCTTCCAAATAAGTTTACCTCAAAAGTTATTTCTCATAATATATCCGAGCAAACCGTAATATCTCTTTTCACCAGGTTAGATAAATTATTTACTTAATGGATCATTCACAACATACCCCCTTTACTATATCACCGTTTTCGGTGCCCCAAGAAACACACCCTTTTCCTATATTGATCTTGTTGTACTCTTCCGCAAACATTTACAGAAAATTCCACCAATGATCTATCACCATCACTCAGTCCAGGTAAATGGCGACCTCGACCTTAGATATGCCCCGTATTTTGTAAATATAAATGGAATAGGAACCAATAAAACACCAATCATGGCAAGAAAGAAACCTGCCCAATTAATTCCCATTTTCTTGTACATCTGCAAACCAAAGAGCGGGAATACACCTCCCATGATGCACCGAACAAATGAATTACAGGCCAATCCGGATGCAGCGTATCGCCTATACGCATCTACTGTGTAATTAAAAACTCCAGAAAAGACATAAAATACGCCTGCACCAAATATTCCGCTTCCTATTATTGGGCCTATCCAATGCACCTGCGGATAACAGGTCCAAGCAAATATCATCAAACCGATGGGGGTAAGAAATGCCCCATAAAAGAGTGGTTCAAATCTCATTTCAGGCACACTCTTTCCACCGTTTGCCTTGACCCTCGAGTTATAGCTTGCTTGGAAATACCAAGACGTGCACGAACCAAATATCATTCCCACCATTAGACCTATGTAGGCACATGCTACTTCCATGACACCAAAATGGTAAACAGTTTCAAATATATATGGGAAGGCAACGAAGTACAGGTAAATAATGGCCAGCACAAAACCTGTATAAAACGCCAGTACTCCAATCATTGGATCGCGAAGTAATAGCGCAAATGGCCTACTTGATGAAGTTAATATTGCCTTCAGTAAAGATGTCTGCGCTCTTACAATCTCTAATGGAGCCACGTAGTTTTCGTCACCGGTTTCCCTTCTTAGTCTTTTGGCCTTCTCAATAAGTAACATTGGCGGGTAAGTTTCTGGAACTGTGAAAATAATTAAAATCAGACATACCCCTGAGGCAATGATAAATGTTATGAATGTCCACCTATAATCCGTTGTGTAGAATGCACCAGAAATAATCGGTCCCAGTGAGGGACCTAAAAACCCTGCCGTTGTGAACAGGGACATTGGAACTGTTATATGGTCCTTGTCAAACAAATCGCTTAACGTTCCCCCCGCAACACTTAGAAAGGAAGACCCAAAAAACCCACTTAAAAACCTTCCAAAGAAAACACCTTCGATTGTTTTTGACCACGTAACCAAGCACTGCATTGCTATACTGAGAGTCAACGAAGTCAGATAGGTTGCACGTCGTCCATACAGTTCGCTAAGTGGAGACAGGAAAATTGGTCCGAATGCCAAACCAAACACATAAAATGTGATTCCTAAAATACTCACTTCGTGTGATATATGGAATTTCAACATCACATGCGGCGACACAAAAGTCCAGCACGACGATATCATTGTAATAACCATAGAGGTAAAAGTGACGAGCGTACCAATGTACCATTTCCGCCAAGTAGGATAGAACTTTGTAACATCCTCTGGATCCGGTGGACCGTCCTGGACAAATATAACCTCGTACGGATCCCGCGGATCTTCGAGCTGCTGTTTTGTAGTGACAACAGAGAGACGACTTATTTTATTTGCAAGGTCCTCCCCGAAATGTCGATCGTCTCCTTCATTAGGTGATATGGATACCCGGGGTGATTCTCCTATTTCATCATCAATTTTAGCATCGTCCGGCGAAGACGTTGAACCGAGTGTGCTCTTATCTTTCATCGTAAAACTGCGGGGCGTGTTACTCCTTTGTTATGCTGAAGGTTCTAATTATACGGTGATCCACCCGAGCGCACATTTGTGATAAAATAACGGCATTACCACATTTTCCACAATATCGCTGCCATTACTTATATAAAGACTATCAGTTCCTGGCATATGCTCGTAACGCCGCTTGAGGAATTTATACAAACAGGTGTCCCCCCCACCCCACTTCACACATGGCCATTGTCTAGAAAAATTTACGCATCTCAAATAGGAACACGAACGGAGCTAACTGAAAACAATCTGGACGGTGTTATACCACACGATCTATTGTTTAGAGACATCTCTGGAAAACACTCCACAGTGCACACATCTACGCCGCAATTTTCAAGTAAACCAGCACGAAAACCGACTGAACCAAACCCCTCACATCTTTGCCGTCTCTGTCATCAAAGAGGTGACACATTCAAGCAGCCACCGAGGGTCCAGCCCCTCTCCTCCCCCACTAGAAGTGCCTAGAACAGCCTCTACAACCAGAGCCTTATACCCTCCAGCGCCTTCACCGTTTTTATGTGTCACTGCACCGCTGCGCTCTTTCTCGCGGCGCGCCGGCGACAAGTTCAACGACGAGGTCCCGAGGGCGAGACGGATTCTCTGCGCGGCCGTCTGAGGCCATTTTAGTCCAAGGCCTGCATCGGTCGCCAGCGGCCAATCTCGCATCGGCCAACCGTTGAGGTGGTCACACACCTTCTAGCACCCACACACAGACAACAGCTCTTGCTCCATCCTCCACTGCCTTGGCAGGAGCTCGGATTACATAAATAGGCACACATTGTTACAACGGATAATATACATTGTGATTTTCTTTCTTCTGATACATTGTTGTCTTACATTTTTTTTTTGCTTTAGAGACAATTGTATAATCGCGATTTCCACCATGTCTGACCGTGCTGTCCTCCCTACTAATGTCACCCCGGTCCATTACGACCTTATCTTCCATCCAAACTTCGAGAATTTCACCTTCAATGGTTGCACTTCCATTCACCTGGAGGTCGTTGACCCAACTGTCGACACAATTACATTGAACACTGTTCAATTGGATTGGGTGGATGTAAAACTGACCGAGTTTCCACGTGAGATCACCCCGGAGGAATTGGCCAAGGCTCCTGAGCCAACCAAGATTGAGTACGACACCGAAGCACAGACCGCCACCTTGCATTTCGCCAAGGGAGAGCTCGCCAAGTCCAAGGGTTACATGCTGGTTATTTCCTACAGGGGTATCCTGAACGACCAGATGGCAGGTTTCTACAGAGCGAAGTACACCGACAAGAAAACTGGTGAGACAAAGTACATGGCCACCACTCAAATGGAGGCCACTGATGCCAGACGTGCATTCCCATGTTTCGATGAGCCAAACCTGAAGGCATCCTTCGCTGTCACTCTGAGATCTGGGCTGAACTATGAGCATCTGTCCAACATGAACGTGGAAGATATGGTCTTAGATGGTGACCTGAAGACTACCTCGTTTGACATCACTCCACGCATGTCCACATACTTGGTTGCCTTTGTGGTCTCCGAGCTGAAGTGTGTCTCGAATAATACGGGTCGTACTCCAGTGACTGTCTGGGCTACCCCAGGTAACGAGACCGACGGCCAGTATGCTGCTGACCTTGCTGCCCGTACCCTAGATTTCTTCGAGGACACCTTCGGTATCAAGTATCCGCTACCAAAGATGGACATGGTTGCTGTTCACGAATTCTCTGCCGGTGCCATGGAGAACTGGGGTCTTGTCACCTACAGAATGGTCGATGTTCTAATCGACCCAAAGAAGGCTTCCTTGGACCGTCTCCAGCGTGTTGCTGAAGTCATCCAGCATGAGTTGGCCCACCAGTGGTTCGGTAACCTTGTTACTATGGACTGGTGGGAGGGTCTGTGGTTAAACGAGGGTTTCGCGACCTGGATGTCGTGGTACTCCTGCAACAACTTCCAGCCTGAGTGGAAGGTGTGGGAGCAGTACGTTGCTGACAACCTGCAGCGCGCCATTGGCCTGGACTCATTGAGATCCTCTCACCCAATTGAGGTTCCTGTTAAGAACGCTGACGAGATCAACCAGATCTTTGACGCGATTTCCTACTCCAAGGGTTCTTCTCTTCTACGTATGACTGCTCAGTGGTTAGGTGAGGACGTCTTCATCAAGGGTGTCTCCAGCTACTTGCAGAAATTCGCCTTTAGTAACGCCAAGACCGAGGACTTGTGGGATCATCTGGGACAGGCATCTGGTAAGGATGTCAAGAAGGTTATGAACATTTGGACCGGTAAGGTCGGTTTCCCATTGGTCACTGTTATCGAGGGTCCAAAGAAGTTGACATTTGTCCAGCACCGTTACTTGAGCACTGGTGATGTTCTACCAGAGGAGGATGAGACCGTCTACCCAGTCTTCCTCTCCGTCAAGACCAAGAAGGGTGTCGATAACACCCTAGTTTTGGATGAGAAGATCAAATCCTTCGATATCGATTACGCTGACTTCTACAAGGTCAACAACAACCAGTCTGGTCTATTCATTACAGCTTACCCAGGCAAGAGGTGGGCCACATTCGGTAAGCAGAGAAAGTCACTATCTGTTGAAGATCGTACTGGTTTGATTGCTGATGCCAAGAATCTATGTGCTGCCGGTTACATCTCCACTCACACCTTTTTGAATCTGGTCTCTGACTGGAGTGACGAGGACTCCTTTGTTGTGTGGGAACAGATCTGCAACAGTTTGAGCTCTCTACGCACTGCTTGGATTTTCGAGGATGAGAAGGTACAGGAGGCTTACTTAAAGTACATGCGTTCTGTTATCGAAAAGAGGGTCGCCAAGATAGACTGGACTTTCAAGGAGACTGATTCTTACGATGACCAGCGTCTAAAGGTCGTCCTCTTCAGAACTGCTGCTATGTGTCAAGTGCCATCTGTTTTCGACGCCGCCAATAAGATGTTTGACAGTTTTGTCTCAGGAAAGTCAGATGCTATTCCAGTTCTACTAAAGCTAATCGTCTTTGCTATTATTGCCCAGCAGGGTGATTCTGAGAACTATGACAAACTTTTCAATTTGTACAAGACATCCGAGAACTCTGACGAGAGACTGGCTGCTCTTAGATCTCTTGGTAAGTTCAACACCCCAGAACTTATGGAGAGAACTTTGGGTTATGTCTTGGATGGCACAGTTCTGAACCAGGATATTTACATTCCAATGGTTGAGATGAGAGGATGCAAGAGTGGTGTTCTAGCACTATGGAACTGGGTAGAGAAGAACATAGACGATATCGTCAAGAAGCTTCACCCAAGCTCTCCTCTTCTAGGACATGTTCTGACTGTGACTGTTTCAGGTTTCACTTCTTATCAGGATATTTCAAAGGTCAAGGCTTTCTTTGAGAATAAGGACACCAAGGGCTACAACAACTCCTTAGCCCAGGCACTGGACACCGTTGAGTCAAAGGCCCAGTGGGTCCACAGAGATGCCAAGGATGTTGAGGAATACCTGAAGGAGAAAAAGTTCCTTGCCTAATTTTTGACGTTACAAAAAGGGTACAGAACCATCAGCTAATTATCACTTTAACTAAATAAGATGTATATCTAATGAAATGATTTAATCGAATAGACATTGTATAGTGTCGCCGTGATTTCGCCGGCCGGAATTATTCCGAGCTCTCTCTCTACGTCATTTTAATGGTGTGTTGAAAAAAAAATGACGCTCTGTGTTTTATTTGCCTGCGTTGCTGCTCATCGCATATTATTATATAAGCCGAAAGAGGTAAGGCGAAAATGTAACGGTTCACTTCTTCTTTTGCAGCATGTAGCAGTTCACCTCAGGTATGAATAGAGCAGCACACCATACCCGCATAACTCTGTTATTCCTTTCTTACGATGACTATTGATTATAAATTTATTGAAGATTTCTTATGTGATCTAGCCAAGAATAAGGTAGGCCCAATTATTAAAACCAAGGCTGGAACGCAATCGGAGTATGATTTGAAGACAGGGTCAAGACAGGTCGATATTGTTACCAAGATCGACAAAGAAGTTGAAAAACTTATCTGGGACTCCCTGAAGGAGGAATTCCCAGATTTCAAGTTCGTCGGAGAAGAGAGCTACGTGAAGGGTGTCACCATTATTACTGACGACCCTACATTTATCGTTGATCCTATTGACGGTACAACAAATTTTGTTCATGACTTCCCATTTAGTTGCACTTCCCTTGGGTTGACTGTTGGTAGGGTTCCAGTCGTCGGTGTTATTTACAATCCACACACCGACCTGTTAATATCTGCTTCCAAGGGAAACGGTGTTCGTGTCAACGGAGAGGCGTACGACTACGATGCAAAATTGAAACAAATGGGACCTTTGATCATAAACAAATCGATTGTAGCACTACAGCCTGGTTCTGCTAGGGAAGGCTCCAACTTTACAACAAAAATGAGGACTTATGAAAACCTTTTGTCCGCAGATGGTGGATTTGTTCACGGGTTCAGGAACCTTGGGTCATCGGCCATGTCGTTGGCCTACATTGCTCTGGGATACCTTGATAGTTACTGGGATGGTGGGTGTTACTCTTGGGATGTATGTGCTGGTTGGTGTATATTGAACGAAACTGGTGGAAGAATAGTGGGTGCTAACAACGGTGACTGGGATATTCCTGTCGACAACAGAACATATTTTGCCATCAGAGGTACATGTGACCCCACAAAAGAGGATCAAACCAAATACATTACCGACTTTTGGAGTAATGTCAAAGGCACATTAAAGTACGATTAGAAAGATGAGTGTCCCAGAACGAAACACGTAAACTTGGTGTAGTTATATAAAACTATAATATGATAGAATATAATAATGAATAAAGAATAGAAGAAAATACAATTTTCTATAATAATGCATTTGCTGTAAGATAAACTAGTTATATATATATAAGCAACCATCTTGACCCCATAGACCATATACACCAGCCAATGGAATCCAACCCTCGCTACCGGCGATATCTTCGCTCAGTTTCGCAGCCCGAGCTAAATGCTCCTCGCCAACTGGCCTGCCAATTGTGAACCCACGCAAGCAGAACATGCCTTGTCTCTGTTCAATATCCATACCAGGGTTTCCTTCAATGAGAACCATTTTACCCTCAAGAGATGTAGTGAGAGGTCCCGCAAATGTTACTTGGGCATCCACAGAGGCTGGAAATATCCTGTAGTCGAAGAAATTAGTTTGACTAATAGGTCCCATGATAATGAAGGGACAATACAGTTCTACCACGAGTCTACACCCAAAAATAGCACGGAAGTAATTCAATTTCGTAGTTGAAAACTTGGAAGATATTTGGCCGGGAGTGTAGTTTGGAATCTTTGCATCGAATGATAGTATACGTGATTCCTGTGAGAACTCTTCACCCAGGTATATCACGCGTAAGCTATCTAACTGCGGGATTGGTAACTTGGCAAACTTGGTCATAACACCTTCACTTAAGAAAGTTGTAGCTAATGACTGCTTTATTTCTTGCAGTGAAGATTCGCCACTTTTAGCATACTCCTTTGCTATTTTTGTTAGTTCAGACAACACCTTTGGAGGACAGACAAGCATAGTTGATTTTTTGAGATTATCCAATGTGACTTGGGATGATTGGATAAATTGAGCTGATCCACCGTGTAGCAACACGGATAACAGTTTTGGCCATATTTGAATGTTACCCTTTGCGATGGTGAAATAATCTGTTATCTCAGTAATTATATCGTTGGAAGACAGTTCGTGATTTAGAGGAAACGTTTTAATGAAAGCAGAAACGCTACTTACAAGGTTCAGTTGATTGAACGAAATGGTGTGGCTGTCCATCGAAGTGACATTAAATAGAGGCTTTAATTCGTCCGAATTATCCTTGGGTGGATCATATTCGAATTTCTCACTCTCATTGTAACCGCCCACTATGTCATTCCAGGTAACGACATTGTTCATTGATTCAACCCCCTCTGGTTTCATCATACTAGAACCATCATCGCACACAATTATTAACTTGTACCATGTTTCACTTTTATTCAGCATACGAAATGCTTGCCACGAGTCCAGGACGAGAACGTCTAGCTTGTCATTTCTCTGTCTTGGCACTGCAGTTAGATAATGCAAAAGTCCTCCCCCTGCTGCATCCCTTACTGAATGAATCATTGATGCAATACTAATAACAAACCCGGGCAGGGTGGCTGCACTAATGTTCAATCCTACCTCCTGCACAGAGTACTCTTCGAGTACATCCTTCATAATTTTGTTGGCCATACCGTTTATCTGGCTTAATGTATATGGTTCAGGAGAGTTTTTGCCATTTGCTCCTGGCAATGACACATAGTTCTTCTTGGATCCTGCAACCTCCATGATAGCCTTCCAGATATCCAAGAAGTTACCATTTCTGATCTTGTAACCTAGGGACAGTCCGAGCCCTGTTGTTAGCGGGAAACCTATCGGCACAAGAAAGTTTCTGTACAAGGCAGTCTCATCCTTCTTGCGCACACTAGTGATATTAGCCTGTTCATCCAGAGCCACACTCGATAAGTCCCGCTTATAATCCAAAACCAATTTGGTGAATAGAAAGTTGGCAGTCCATAACACCGCTATAGCCGTAACCACGACCTCGCACCAATATTTCAATGACATTGTACCTCGATTCACTTTGTGGGTTTTGCCGCAATTTGCAAGTATAGAGAATACAGTTGGTTGAGTTCAAATAATCACCACCACCTCTACTCCTGTATATATACAGTAATTGTGTAAACGATATAAAACGTCAGCTCCATCCCAAAATGCCTCCGCTGATTTAGTGCCGATATATAATATCCGCGTGTCTCCGCTATACGAGGCCTGCATTATTAAGCGACAAACTGGGGGGTGCTCGTAAATTCGCTGTTTAGCTGTCAAGAGGAGAACGAACCTGCAACTGTTGGTAAACGATGCCTTTACAGGCAACCACAACTCAACAGTCGTTTGCACTGAATGAGTTTAACCAAGCAGCATTAAACGTTTGCTCTTGCAAGGCTAGAACAAGCACATGACCTGTACCTTACATATTTATTATCACCAATGACGGCACATCGCATCACGGTGAAAATTTCAATGTAATTTTGAATGGTCCCGATGCAGGCAGGGCTGGGCCAATAATGCCAAAACTGTACAAGTCTGTGCAGTTGAGTGCTTGACAAGAATACTACATATCTCGAGAGTAACCTCACCAAGGAATAGACCCCGCTTTACAGTTACAGTCGTGTATCCGAACAAAAACTATTTGTCGTAATGGCCAAAGATATTGAAACATCCACATCCGAGTCCAAGTTTATTCTCGAAGCTCTGAAGCAAAACTACAGACTAGACGGTCGTTCGTTTGATGAATTCCGTAATGTAAAGATTACTTTCGGAGAGGAGCTGGGTGATGTTCTTGTTGAGCTAGGGCGTACCAAAGTCCACTGTAAAATTAGCAGTTCCATCACTGAACCTTACGAGGACAGACCCTTTGAAGGTCTCTTTTTCATATCAACAGAGAGCACTCCTATGGCTGGTCCACAATTCGAGAGCGGAAACAACACAGGAGAGGAGGAAGTCCTGATATCCAGAATCATTGAAAAGGCAGTGCGTCGATCCGGTGCTCTGGATATCGAGGGTCTCTGCATAGTGGCTGGCAGCAAGTGTTGGGCTGTTAGAGCCAGTGTGCACTTTCTGGACTGTGATGGTGGCTTTGTCGATGCTTCCTGCATTGCCGTTATGACTGCTCTTCTGCATTACAAGAAACCAGATATTACAGTACACGGTGAAAAGATTATAGTGCACCCAGTTGACGAGCGTGAGCCTGTACCTCTTGGTATTCTGCACATTCCCATCTGTGTCACATCCTCGTTCTTCAATCCGCTGGATGCTGAGCAGAATATTAAAGGTGAGGAGAATTCTGAGATTGTTCTGGTTGATGCATCTCTGAAAGAGGAGTTGCTACGTGAGGGTGTTCTTACCGTTACCTTGAACAAGAATAGAGAAGTCGTCCAGGTTTCAAAGGCTGGTGGTTTACCTATGGATGCAATGACACTAATGGAATGTTGCCACAAGGCCTATGACATCACAGAACGCATAACGGATCAAATACTTGCAGCTGTAAAGGAGGATAATGCCAAACGTGATAAATACTCAGCCATTTTGAGTTCCGAGAATGCCCGTGACGCCACTTAGGATGGGATAATTATGTATTCACCATGTAAAATAATAGAAGGCCATGCCCCCGATTAAAATAGAACATAACAAAATAGCATAATAATAACAGGTGAGGGTGAAAAGTTTCACTTTGGCATATTGGTGTTTGTTCGTTTTTGAGAAAGATTTAGAATATGTATACTATGTAAGGCACTGTTGTTTTAATATCAAGCAGTGTAATTAGGAATATAGATCGATAGTATCGTTATTTTGGTACGTTTGTGTTTGTGCTTTTTTTTTTTGAATTGATGTATTTACGAGGATAGTAGCTCTGCCTCCAATTACCATACATCCTCTTGGTATTTTCCAGAAGTCTTGAACATCTTCACCATTTCTGTGGCCTCATCCTCTGAAATATTCATTCCACGAGAAAGAATTTGAACCAAAGTGGTATGAACGCCTTGGGCCATACCCTTCGCCTCTCCGCACACATATACAAATGCTCCCTCCTTGAGTAAAGCCATGACTTCCTTCTCATTCTCGATTAACAAGTCCTGGACATATTGCTTAGGCGTGTCTGCTAATCTAGAAAACGCAACAAACATTTGAAACACACCACTCAGAGTACTCTTATAGGAGGACCATTCATCCTGGTATAAGAAATCATTCTCATTGCGGCAACCATAGAAGAGTAGATGCTTGCCCAATGTGATATTGGAGTCCTTTTGCTGTTTAACATATTTGACTCTGTCTCTGATAAATCCACGGAAAGGAGCGACACCTGTTCCTGGACCAATCATAATAACTGGAGTCTTGGGATTCATGGGCAACTTAAAGGTAGAGCGACGTACAAAAACGGGTAGTTTATAGTCCTGGAACAAATTACGTGGACCGTCCAGGTTGTAGCACACCTTGGACTTCTCTAGACGTGTCTCGTCATCATTCTGACTCAGCTGCATGTATTTAATTAGGTTGGTCGTTGTACCGAATGTACTCTTGATATCGGAATCCTCAGAAGTTACATTCTCCTCCACAATGGCTGTGATGTGAATGGTTTGCTTTTCAGTCATGGAAGAAGATGAGATCGAATAGTAACGAGGTTTCAGCATTGGAACAGATTCAATCAAAAACTCGAATGGTACAGAATTCCACGCTTGGTCATTGGATAAGTACAGGATAGCGTCGGCGATATTGAAACATTTGTTGTGAATTTCTTTGGCAAATAGATCTTTATTCTTGGACAGTTCTGAGAGCTTAGCTTTTATATCATCATTTGGGGCAAATTGAATCAGCGCATTGAAGAATTGTCTTGAAATTGGACCAGTGATCTCTAAGTAATAACGAACAACAGCACCAATCGTGGTTGGACACGGAAATGGCAAAACTACAGTTGGGTCAGTTGGTTTCAAGTCGAACACCTCGTCTTCATTCAAATTGAAAGCTGCTAAAAATATCCGGACAGTTTCGTTGGAATTAGAAGGCCAGACTGCCAGATGATCTCCTGTCGAATACTTAATATTAGACCCAGAAATATCAAACTCAGCGTGAATACAGCTACGGTCAGAATCTGGTGCAAACAGTTCTTTAGAACGGACAATTGGGGCGAGGTAAGGAAAACTATTGTTGAAAGGGCCTGTTTGAACATTCAGTGTCTTGTTGAATGGTAAGACATTGCATGGCAAGTACTCCTTTGCGGGTTCACCGAGAGATATAGTTTCTGTGTTTGTAGTCTGGCCAACCAACACATCGTACCTGAAAGAAGCTTCATAGACCTGTTCGTGTTCCTGAAGTGCCAGTGAACTGCTGATATCCTCTAGAATTGCCTCCTTCCAGGCCAAGTAATCTTCGTCCGTTGTGGCAGCTCCGTCATCTGCGGCCCCCACTGGGCCGATCAGTGTCGCACCGTTCTCTGTCATGTACTTGGTACCCTTCTTGGCAGCATTGTTGAAAAACTCGTATGTAGAGTTACCCAGGCCGAACATGGTAAACCTCAACTTATTCAACGGTTGTTCTCCCTCATCGAGTGCAAGTAGAAACTCTTCAAATGGCACTGCGCTGTCTGGAAAATCACCCTCGCCGTAAGTAGAGAGAAAGAAGGAGACGATCACATTGGAAGGTAGATCGTTCAGGCTATCAAAATCGAAATTCTCTAAATCAGCACACATAACCTTGAGCGAAAAACGTCCCACCAATTCCTTGGCGAACATCTTGGCATAGTCCTCGGATGTACCAGTCTGCGAGCCATAGAACACAATGTAGTTCTTGTCGCATTCTTTAGCAACTGTGGCGATATCCCTGGAGCCGGATGTTGAGCTAGCACCGATACTCTTGTCGGTGTCCCCGTACAAAATATCCTTAATTGTGTCAAAGTTGTAATATATGGCCACAACGATGGCCAGTAGCGCCAGAATAATACCGTCTAGCGCATCCATATTTCGAATTTGTGCAAGGAATGTCCTGTACTACAGCTGTAAAAGACAACTATACCTAAACAAATACAAGACACAAATACACGCCATCGGTTAAATACGCACCACAACATCAACAACTGCACCCCCTTCGTACCTCGACCTAGAGGACCCTTGCTCGACACGTCTCTGGATTAGTCCTGGACCCTCCCAGTGAAAGTGCGTCGGTGTGACACTTTGCGAGCCAAGTCACGCGATCTGGAAATTAGCACCGCCCATTTCTCAATTCTATTGGCGCGCGGTTCAGCCAGAGGCAAACAGGAAAAGGCATTGCTCAAAGAGGGCTAGTCCAACAGTAATTGCAATCAATCAGTGCCCTTGTACAACTGGCTAGTACTTCACAGACCTCCGACACCGAGTATAATTATGACCCGGACAGCGTATGTTATCTATGTTTTTACGGGTAAGCCCCCGATTGCCCGACCCCAGGATAAGGACATGATTGACTAACAAATAGTGCGACAAATATAGACACGTCGCAACGGTTGCTATAGTGTGATATTTATCGAGAGGGCTACTCCAGCCACTCTTACGGCTTTTAAGGATTCGCTGGCGAATATCCTGCTCTCTGTAGAGGACACATGGCAGATGGAATTCCGGACGTACCGCACACAAATCAAGAACTACCCGGGTGACTCCAGGGCAAAGCTTATGTACTCTATGAACTACTCGTTCGAGAGGGAGTATAGTTTAGTGGTGAAGGGTCAAACGGCGCTTTTACTCACCTCAGACGCTGCCGCGAATGTAGGGGCCGGATCATCGGCTGTGCAGGAGCTTGTGGACAGCGATTGCAGTACCGGGTTCCCGGAATCGCTAGATAACCTTCTCAGTGGCAAGTTGTCCAATATGTGGGACCAACGACAGATACTGAAGGGAGATGCCGGGGAGTCATTCAGAACCACCGGCTCTCTGATACGATGCATCAATATATTCTCCTCGACGGGGTTCAAGGGTCTGGCAATTCAGATAGAAGACACGGAAGCTTCAACAGAAGGTACCGACAGCGAGGCGCAGTTCGAGTCCAAAATCGACGAGGTGAGGGAGCTCTTACACAGTATCTCGATAAAGGAGTTCCAGGTGTCCCGCGATTCCCTCGGAACACGCCCCAGCAGCCCAAACAGCAAAGAATACCTCTGCGACCTGGCGTACCAGTACGTTCGTGTACTAGAGTGATGCATGTGTTCACCACAGATACGCATGACAGTTCACCACAGATACGCATGCCAGTTCACTGCCGATATATACACCTTGTATACTAAAATACCGATGCCATCCTACCAGCCCTGCTCGTCGTTTGTAGTGACATTTTGACTGCATCTAAGCTTTGTTTTCTCTTCGCGGTGCTTCTAGGTGCTGCTTCTTTTTTGGCTGTAAGCGAGAATATATAATATAGAGTTAAAGCAGCCTTTTATGATGCAGCTTATGTTGTGGGGAACATTGATTGACTTGTTGTTCAAGGCTTACAGACACATCCGCATATATCACATTACACTAACCCACAATGGTATGTCTTTTTTTCTCTTTATTTCGCCTTTGTCTTTTTGTTGTTGCCAGCAGGTTTAGCCGATGATTGTGTGCCCTTGCGACACACATCTGGCTGACCTGGGCAATTTCCGTCATCGCTTCCTCTCAATCATGTTACTAACAGTGTTTTTTTGTCCATGTGTTTCTAAAATCAAGAAATTGACAATTATTACAACCAGTCCCAGCAGAACGGTATCGCTACACTTCTAAAGTCCGAGAAGGAGGCCCATGAGATTGTCTCCCAGGCCAGAAAGTACAGACAGGATAAGCTAAAGCAGGCTAAGTCTGATGCCGCTAAGGAGATCGAGGCTTACAAGACCAAGAAGGACCAGGAGCTAAAGGACTTCGAGTCCAAGAACGTCGGAAGCACGGCTGAGCTACAGAAGCAGGCTGACAAGGACGTCCAGGGTGAGCTGGCTGAGATCAAGAAGATCTCCAAGGCCAAGACCGCCGACGTCATCAAGCTGCTGGTTGCCTCTGTCACTGAGCCAATTCCAGAGATGCACATCAACGCTAACTAAGGGAGCTAATCGGATAGATTAGCCACTCGCAACTGTGACTTTCTATTTCTTTCCCTTTTTTATCTTGTCCAGCTCAGCATTCGCACACCACATATACAGGGAGGGTACACACTTTGAGGGTCTAGACGCACTCCATGGGTTCATCTACCTCAGCGGTCTCGACAATCGCAATAGAGTCTGTACATTTTTCCGATTTCCCACCATTATTAATAAATAAGTATAAATAAAACATAAACAACATACATTATACAGTTGTCTCACATCCCCACACGCGCATTGCATCGCTTTAAAATGGGCAATGCTTCCTAAAGGCATTGAATATATAGTGCAAATTGCCTGACTTCTGCCCTTTAAACAATAAAACGATATCTCCAGAATGATGCCCGAAAATTAAACGAGACTCGTTGTAGTAAGCGAAGGCGCATGCACTCTTTGGGGGGAACGGGTAGAAAAAAGGGCGTACAACTGAAAAGCTTTACCAGATTGTCCTACTTGCATACTTGGGACGAATTGGGTTGTATAAATAACGATTAGCTTTGGGTTATACTATTATCAGTTGGTATTTGTTAATTGTCTGCGACATTTCGTTCTTTCATCCCCTAGAATGTCGAACATATACCTCAACACCGAGATGCTGAAACAGCTAAACTCCTCAGTCCACGAGCATATCGCCGAATGGATTAGAAACAACCAGGAGAGTTTCGCTATTTTCCGAGGCCAGGAGAACATCATACGCAATACTCACCCGCAAGTACTAGCTGCTTTCACCTTTATAGCTACATGTTTTACCGTGTACATATGTTACAAAGTAATATTCTCTCTCAACTTCAAAGACCCGATCGAGACCTCGTCAGTCAAATTCAGTCTGCCAATCCCAGAAGCCGCTAAACAGAACTGGAAGTCAAAGGTCCGTCTGTCTCCACCTTCAATTGTCGACCCTGAAGATCCTACAATCATCCAGGCCTACTGCCCTGCCACAGGCCAACTGCTCGGAAAGTTTAAGTCCAAGAATGAAAAGGATATTGATGACATGATCGCGAGGGCCAATACCGCCCAGGAGGCTTTCAACGATTCTTCTATCCAGAGAAGAATCCGCATTCTTAGATCTCTACGTGATTACATCCTGGAAAACCAGGACTTGATAGCACGTGTTGCCTGTCGTGATTCTGGTAAGACTATGCTGGATGCCTCCATGGGTGAGATTTTGGTTACATTGGAAAAACTTGCCTGGGTAATGGAACATGGTCCCGCTACTCTGCAACCTTCCAGACGCCCAGGTCCTACAAATTTCTTCATGAAATGGTATAAGGGTGCTGAGATTAGATACGAGCCACTTGGTGTCGTTTCTGCGATTGTGTCCTGGAACTATCCATTCCACAATTTGTTAGGTCCCATCATTGCCGCTCTTTTCACTGGTAACTCAATTGTCCTGAAATGCTCCGAACAAGTTGTCTGGTCATCTGAATTCTTTGTTTCCCTCGTCAGAGAATGTCTGAAGGCGTGTGGTGAAGATGAAGATTTGGTTCAGTTGTGTTATTGCTTACCTCCACGCGAATATGTTGATAACTCTGCCAACTACTTCACTAGCCACCCTGGTCTAAAACATATAACATTTATAGGTAGTCAGCCTATCGCCCACCCAATCTTGAAATGTGCGGCGGAGTCCTTAACTCCTGTTGTTGTTGAACTGGGTGGTAAGGATGCTTTCATTGTATTGGACTCAGTTAGTGATTTGGAAAGTTTGTCTTCAATCATCCTCAGAGGAACATTCCAATCTGCTGGACAAAATTGTATTGGTATTGAAAGAGTTATTGTTTCAGCTAAGAACTACGAAAGCCTGGTCAGTATCTTGGACAGACGTCTCAGCAAGAACCCACTCAGACTTGGTTCTGATATAGATCAACTGGAAGGTATTGATATGGGTGCAATGGTCTCTGACAACAGATTTAACCAACTGGAGAATCTAGTAGCAGATGCTATCTCAAAGGGTGCTAAATTACTGGCTGGTGGTTCTCGTTACTCACACCACACATACCCAGATGGACACTACTTCCAACCAACTCTCCTTGTCGATGTTACGCGTGATATGGATATCGCTCAGAATGAGGTATTTGGTCCTATCCTAGTCGTAATGAAGGCAGAAGATACCCTTGACTGTATTGAGCTGGCAAATTCGGCTCCATTTGGTCTCGGTGGTTCTGTGTTTGGAAGTGATTTTAAGGAGTGCAACTTTGTAGCCAACAAGTTAAAGACTGGTAACGTTGCCATCAATGACTTCGCCACATTTTACGTATGCCAGCTTCCATTTGGAGGTATCCACGGCTCGGGCTACGGTAAATTTGGTGGTGAGGAAGGTCTGTTGGGTCTTTGCAATGCGAAGAGCATCTGTTTTGATACTCTTCCATTTATTTCGACCAAAATCCCACCTCCACTTGACTACCCAATTAACAACAGAAATCAAAAAGCTTGGAACTTTGTGAAAGCATTCATCACGGGTGCGTACACTCCATCTGTGTGGCAAAGGGTTAAGAGTATATTCTCCCTTGCCAAACAAGCCTGAATAGTTGAATATATGTATATATTCTCTAGCATGTACATAGAGTATTTACAAGTAATAGCTTCGAGGTAATAATTAAGGGATAATAGAGCAGGTAGCAACTTTGTGCTAGGGCCTAATAGTGGTAATCAACTTGCTAATTCATAACATTCTTTTCTGCTTGCTTCAACTGATCCTGCAGCTTGTTGATGTAATCTTTATGAACTGTTTCAAGGTTCTTCAACACTTTAGCCACGTCATTCTCCTTCTTGTTGAAGGATTTCATTTTATTTAAAATATCTCTCCTAATGAACCCTAGGGAGAACTTAAACCCTACTGAGTTTTTGAACTCCTCCGTCATTTGTTTTAAGTTTTTCACAAGTTCCAATCTTGATTCTTTCGTAGGTGGGGGTAGCGCAACCTTCAGCTGCTGCTCGTTGTTTGGGATCTTTTCCGGATTTAGGTTCAGGTTTGCACCCATTATCAAACTGATAATATTCTTGGTATCCTTAGGATCAAACACCGTCACAAGCAAAGTACTTTTACCCCTTGCACTTGTGCTGGCAACATCTGTGAACAGGCTTCCGTTAGGCAATTTCAGCTGGTCAAAAATTTCAGGATTTGTCTTTCCTTGTTTGGCCTCATTCAACTTCTTCTTGAACAACTCCAAAGTCTGGGCATATCTATCATTTGCTTCTGTCACATACTGTTTCACATCAACCAGGATTACCTCATCATCTGCGTCCTTTGCTGCCGCGGTGTTGTCGTTCTTGGTCTTACCTGGCTTCTTCTTTAGTAGAGCACTGGAGCGTTGGAAAAAACGAGCTTGTACAGGTGTTCTGGTAAATAAACGGAGCATTGGATGAGAGTTTGCCTTTAGTTGTGTTGTGATTATGTTGTATGTTCAAGTAAAACTGTTAGGGGTTGTCTCTTCTAACAGGACAATAGGAATGGAATATTTTTTTTTTCTTTATTTCAGGAAAGGTCGGCCGAGTATCACACACAAACCACTTTCCATATTCACTAAGTGATATACTTGATGATGTTTTTTTTTTTTTTTCATTTAAATATGTAGATATATATATATACAAATTACTCACACCTAATCATAGTTTGAAGGGTACTTGTATTCTGTTAAGTCGTAGAAGTTCTCCTTTGTGTTTCTCATGCTAACAAACCTGCTCAGAATGTTTCCACTACCGGCCTTATCGTTTGTACCACTCATTCTCGCACCACCGAACCATTGTTGGGCTACAACGGCAGCAGTACACTTGTCATTGATGTAGAAATTACCAGATGCGTAACGAAGGGCATCGTTTGCTGTTTGGATAGCACTGCGATCGCGTGCGAACACGGCACCGGTCAAGCCATATGTGCCTGTCTCGTCGATTGTCTTGCAGATCAGGGCAAATTCAGCATCAGGGTACTCGTAAACAGTTAAAATTGGGCCAAAGAACTCTGTGGACAAGAACTTGTGTCTAGGATTGGTTGTTTTAATAACCGTTGGGGCAATGAAGAAACCCTTGGATTTGTCGTAAGTTCCTCCGTATACGATCTCCAACTCTGGGTCACTCTTGGCCTGGTCGATAGCAGCAGCCAGTTTGTCAAATGATCTCTCGTGGATCACTGGGCCAACAAACCCGTGCAAGTCACCGCCGCTAATGGCACTGGTAGCTGTGTTAGTAGGTCTGAACTTGGAATCCTGGGCAGAAAGTGTGCCTACAAGGTCTGTCAAAAACTCGTCACTCTTAGACTTTGGTAGGTAGAGACGAGACAATGCCGAGCACTTTTGTCCCTGGTACTCGAATGCACCCCTGATTGTGTTAAAGATAGCATTTGGGATGTTGGCGGAGTTATGCACTAGATGGAAATTCTTACCACCGGTCTCACCCACAATACGTGGGTAATCTCTGTACACGCCGTTTAGCAAGTTGCTTTGGATCTTGGAGTTTAGTAGCTTGAAAATCTCAGTAGACCCCGTGTAATGCAGGGAGTTGAACTTAGGGTCGGATACCAGTTCATTTGTTACAGCTTCTGGGTCACCTGGCAGGAAGTTGATTACACCAGCTGGCAATCCGGCCTCCTCTAGCACTGTGTAGAGCAAGTAATTGGACAATGTGGCAAACTGGGATGGTTTCCAGATCACGGTGTTACCCATTAGAGCTGGAGCACCGACCAGATTACCTGCAATGGCGGTGAAGTTGAATGGAGACACAGCATATACAAACCCTTCTAATGGTCTGTATTCTACGGAGTTCCAGATACCAGGAGCTCCATTTGTAGGTTGCTGTGCGTACAGCTCAGCGGCATACTTGACATTGAAGCGGAAGAAGTCGGCCAGCTCAGCAATACAGTCGATTTCTGCCTGGTGCACGTTCTTTCCTTGGCCCAGCATGCACGCAGCCAGCATATCATATCTGTACTTTGTGGAAATCAAATCCGCCGCCTTTAAGAACACTGCAGCCCTGTCGTAGAACGGCAGAGAATACCAATCGTGTTTGGCATTTGTAGAAGCGTCCACGGCGGCGCGCACATCGGCCATACTAGCCTGTGTGACATTGGCCAGTACCTGTGAGTGATTTGCAGGGTTAACCTGCTGTACAACAGTCCTGGGAGCCTGACCAGGGGTGGTATCGGTGGCGTAGATGCGCTTACCGTTGATGACAAGGGGAATTTCCAGAGCTGCGTTGTTGAATTTCAGCAGAGATGCGCGTAGCAGATCCCAGTCGCGTGCATCAGCCTTGGTGAATGTCTTTACAGGTTCATTGGCAATAGTTGGAGGAACCTTCACGTGGGAAAGTTGCGCCACATAGCGGCGTATAGTCGGGCGGCACAGTTTGGAGTAGTGCAGCATTGTTGTGTGTGTATGATTATAAATTCTAACAAGCCAGAATAGATTGGATAAATATATGTACTTGAATTCCAGAAAAAACAACAAAAAAATGATCAGTTTGCCCTGTTCGACTGTGTTTATATACTGCTTGTCCTCTCTTGCCACTAGGGGAGAGTAAAAGAGGGGACCCAATGCTGCGCTGCTCTCTGCGCGCAGTTCGAGACGCACGGCGGCCGACCGGGGTTCGCTACCCGCAGAGGCAAGGGGTGCGGAGAGCGGAAAGCCAACTCCGCGCGGTGTGCGCATAGGGCAACCAGTAGCGAGCGCAAAAGTGCGCGGCGCGCGCAACATGTGCGCGTGGATGCAAATGTGCGTTGCGCAGATGCAAATGTGCGTCGCGCAGATTTGCAGCGGCGCACAGGAGAGGGTGGGGCCAGATAAGCCGGAGATACCGCGTGTCGCCGATGTGCACTGCGATCTAGAGCCTCTGCGAACCCAAGGGGACAGAGCTGCCTATCTTCTATCGATAAGGCAATCTCAAATGATACGATGGGACGGTGCGCTTTGCGAATGATTCGATGTAAATGTGCGCTTTGCAAATGATTCAATGTAAATGTGCAAGCCCTTAGTGCAAAAGTGCAAGCCCTTAGTGTAAATGTGCAAGTCCTTAGTGCAAAAGTGCAAGCCCTCAATGGTTCATCGCACAGGTGTCAAGGCAAGTTGTGTTTCGGTTGATGCTGGCTCTTTCCGAGGCGTTGGTTCCCCCTTCTCTCCTGCAGATCTTCCTCCAGGCATCGCAATAAGCGCATGGCTGTTGGCCGCCCATACCAGAGTGACCAAAGTTACAGCCACTGCAATAATCACAACCTTCCACCCCAGTGGCTGCACGAACGCGTCTATCAATTGTCCAGCGAGTCCAGCTACTCTCAACAAGCGTGTTGCGAACAGTCTGTCGTTGTCCCTGTTCATGCACCGATCCCACTCCGCGCAGCGCTGTGCAAGAGCGGGTAGTTGTGCGTTGATATCGCATCTGTTAGCTGTGTACTGTGTTGCGCACTGCTCCGAAGCATGGCGTAAGGATTCTGCATCCTGTCTCCACAGTGCTTGTAAGTCCTTGCGCGTGATGTGCAGGGTATATGCGATGGCAAGGGATGTGAGAGAGAGGGTCGTGCCCAGGAAACGGGATGTGCGTAGGAGGGAGGTGTTTGAAGGGGTATATTCGAGATGTGTGTCTGTGTGGTCGTATTCTCCTGTCGCTATGTAGTCGTATCCACCTGTCGCTGTGTAGTCGTATCCGCCTGGCCCTGTGTGGTGTTGTTGACTTGTCCCTGTGTAGTAGAAGTTGTTGATCTGTAGACGCGGGGTGGCCATGCTGTGTGTTTGAGGAAGTGGGGCCACTGGACCACTGATCTCTGTATCTTGTAATGCGGGTGTATTCTCCGTACCTTGTAATGCGGGTGTATTCTCCGTACCTTGTAATGCGGGTGTATTCTCCGTACCTTGCAGATCGGGTGTACCCTCTATATCTTCGGGTAATTCACTCTCAACATGCAACGGAGCATTGATGCCTGACTTCGGGTTGTGATTATTCGTATTGTTATCCACCAGATCATCATGTCCATCATTTCCGAAATCCGCACTCAACTCCGCCATATCCACGTCACTATCCATCTCTGTATCAGTGTTGGGCCACGCCGCTGTATATGTGGGGCGATTGTCCTGTATATGTGTTTGTTGATCGTGCTGCGAATTGTACTGCCCGTTCGAATATTCATGCGAATTGTACTGTCCATTTGTACATCCCTGAGCGTTGTACTGTCCATTTGTATATCCTTGAGCGTTGTACTGCTCCTTCATATATTTCTGTGCGTGCGCGCTGTCATTTGGGTATACCTCGCCGTTCAAAGACAAGCCCTGCATCGCCACAGTATCCATATCCATTTCCATATCGGTGCCATGCAAATTGTGCGAGTGTGGCGGCGACTGACCTCCAAGGGAGAGCCGACTGAATGCGTCCATGTGTATTCGGGGTGGGAAGAGCAGGAAAGAGCAGGAATAAAGTGTTGAAATAAAACGCCGGAACAAAGAGTGACTATGCAATAGTGTAACAATAGTGCGCACCCCCACTGCTAGAACGTTTACTCCAGTGTATATGCACAGTTATGCGTACAATACTATGCAAGACCCAAGTGACACCGGGTGCCTAACACCACTGAACAATACAGACACCAAGTATAAAGCAGCACACCCACACAGCGATACGTCACCGCTCCCCTGCCCCTTCACACCTCCACACGCCCACACATCCAGCCTTTGCACACTCCGTAGCGCAGACCAGAGTCAAGGCGATGAGGGCAACCTGCTCTATGGAGATGACATTGCAAAGATGCAAAACGCAAAAACCCGGCGAGCGCAAAACGCAAAAACGCGGCGAGCGCAAAACGCAAAACCCGGCGAGCGCAAAAACGCGGCGAGCGCAAAATGCAAATTTTTGCACGCCAATTTATCAGCCCCAGACAAACACCCAGACAAACACCCGCACAAACACCCGCACAAATACCCGCACAAACACCCGCACGGCGGCTGTGAAAACAGGCACAAAAGAAGAAAAAGACAAGTACCCGTCGACCGTAAAGGGAAAACCTGCACACACTGCAAACACTGCACACACTGCACACACTGCACACAGCACACTGCACGACCCACGCAGCGCTGCCTGAAAAGGCACGGGCGACCGCTGCAGAGAAGGTTCGTATTGTCTGGACACTGAGTTGTCACTTTTTCCCTCTCATGGGTAGTATTTCCCTCTGTACGGTGTTACATACTGCGTAGAGCTCTACCCACAAATACATTGCGTAGAGCTCTACCCACAAATAGGTATTGTGTAGAGCTCTACTCACAATAATGTACTGCTTATTGCCCATCTGCAGCGGTCTGCTTTGGCCGCGCTGTGCCCTTTGCCAAAAACGCAAATTTGCGATGTCTGCTGTAGCATACCTACCCCCAGCGCAACTTCTCGAATTGTGCCTGCCTGTGCGTGTGCTTTCGCGCTGTGCGGTGCCTGTGCTTTCCCGCAGTGCATGCCCCATCACAGGAACGGTTGCACTTCGAGAAGCACCTTGCAAAACGACAACACACACGCACTTTTTTTTTCATTTTTCACAGGCAACTTGCACGCTGTATAATGCCCCCGCTGGCACAGGCACCGTAGCGCTGATCCGTGGGCTGCGCGGGCCGTCTTTTTGCTTCCTGCGCAGGCCGTCCTCTTGCACCGTAGCAAGACTGTACAACAGCAGTGTTTGTGGACATCCCGGGCACCGCTGCCCTCCATCGCTGCCCTCGAGACAACGCCCGCACAGCGTGCCCACCTCCGCGGCGTGTTGCGTGATCCGCGGGACGTCCACAAACCTGCGAGACAGAACACAAAGCACAGCTCTGTGTGACACAGGCGTGGGGTGGGGGGGAGCCACCACTCTCTCTCTCTCGCACGCCCCAGATAAGCCCGCAGCACAACCGCACGGCCCCTATTGATCGCACACCCACACACCCACACACCGCGCGGCATATATTCCCCTGCTCATTTTATTATGGGGCGGAGGCAGAGGCGGAGGGCGGAGGGCGCAGAGGGGCGCGCACGGCCCGTCCCGGCCAGCGCTCTGGTGGTCAGGCGCGCACAATATATTTGCGAGATGCACGCGTGCACGCTTGCACGCTCAGACAACCCCGCAGCGGCCCTGTGCCGCCCTCTGTATTAATCAGCGCCGGCCGCGTCCTGCACTGCATCGGCGAGCGCTCTGGGCGCGTCTCGTTTGGTGGTCGCCTATATTGTGCGCGAACTGCAGGGCCTCTCTTGCGTCCTCCTTTGTCGTAATATATATAAACACGGCGTCGCCCATATACATGTAGTTGCCTTGTGTTTTGTTTGGTTGTTATTCTCTTGCTTCCACCTCGTTACACTTCCCGCACGCCCGCAATAATGTCTAACGCTACCACGGGTCTTGCATACATGCAGTCCGCTATCGAGCCTGCCGTCCATGTCTCTTTGAGACCTACTCTTATTGAGGGTGTGCCTGATGGTATTGTCGCCATCCTGGCCCCAGTTGTCGCTTACTGGCTGTTCTCCGGTATGTTCCATCTGTTTGACACTCTGGAGCTCGCCGAGAAGTACAGAATTCACCCAAAGGAGGCCGTTGACCAGGCCAACAAGGCCTCCAGAATCGAGGTTCTGAGAGAGGTCCTGCTGCAGCACGTGATCCAGTCTCTCGTCGCCTAC